>JAIFHY010000103.1:0-289002 GCA_022264835.1 Melampsora americana | reverse complement strand
CATGTACTATAAAATTGGAATGGGATTCAAAATGACAAGTGATTTGAGGACAAACTTAACACATAAGAAGCGGAATACAAACAATCAAGTAAAACTACAAACTTGTTCTTTGGGTTTGAAGAATTCTTCAAAATGCAGAACCTGTTATGAGACAGTCTGGCTCAGGTGGGCAACATACAGGAATTCATCAGATAGCATGAATCTTAATTCCAAACTTATCAATTTTGAGTGCACATTTCAAAGAAACAAGGCAGAAGATAAGAAACACAAGGAAAGAAAGCAGAAACATTGACAATTATTGTATCTAATTGTACATCTTGATTTTAATGAGATCGATCTCCTGATTATCAGCAGTCGATTTCATCGGGTAAGTCTGTGTCATCATTTGCAACCCCCAGCTCTCTATCGCTCAATACACTATCCTCCAACAGTTGGGTTGAGTCTGGAATACCACCCCATTCTTGATCTTCTCCCTCAAAAGAAGCTGTGTTCATCACCACAGGTTCATTTTTTGAACCTTTGTCTGAGTCTACATCCTTTTCTATTTTAAACAAGCCATCCTCTAAGTCTTTCAGCCACAATGATCGCTTACTATTCATCTTGTCAAAACCTGAAAGCAAATCTTGGGGCTGCAGTGTTGATCCTTCTAATTGAACTATTCTGACCCGATAACCTCTGTCTTTAAGGCATTGAGCAGGGTCAGGCTTGTGAGGGAACCCCGGCAATGGATCACGACCTATGGCAGCAGCTATGATGAAGTGGAAGAGTTGGACAGGATGTTTAATGGATAGAATATGTCGACATCAGATGTATTGGAAAAGATGTATACAAAAAGATGTATTGAAAAAGGAAGAGATTGCTGAGGCTCACCTAGTTGGGCACAAAGGCCAGCAGACAGTTTAGATTTGACAATATCTGCAGGTTGCTTTGGCTTCGGGCCGTTTGATTTTGACTTTGAACCAATGGCAGCTGCTACTGCGTCTTCCACCGAAGGAAAGTTACACTTAGTACGAACATATTCAGACATGTCTTCATGTGAGGTAAACTCGAGACACCATCCATCAGAACCTTTGCCTTCTGAAGTTGAAGGATGGGTTCCAGCGGCAAGAAATTAATAAGAGAAGTCCATACGAGTTGATTTGCTTTGAATCTGCCAGTGTGTATACAGTCAACATCCATATATCATCACAAACACAATGAGAGAAGGAAACTGACATACCTCAGAGTAAAACTTTTCCACACGCTTACGTGAAAGTCGATTGTGATCTGCAAGCGATTGTCCTTGTGGGTTCCCATTTGATACTGAGGCATGAACCTTAGCGACTTTGGCATTAGACACTGTTTCATTGTAAAGTGTTTGTAACTCGTTGCGCTCCTCAGGTGTCAAATCAAGTGGCTGGTAATTTTTGGGTGAAGGAAGACCAGATAACATGTAAAAGATGAAGGGTTTGAAAACTAATTGTTCCATATCAAAAGTTATCTCACTATATTCCTTTTCCACAAACTTTGAATAGCTCATGAATAAGCAATAGCCGTCCGCACCTACACCACGAGACGATCCGAGGTCACCACTTCCAACAAAAACATTGAGATAAGCACCCAAAATAGCACTGCAATTATTGAGGATCACTTACATCGCTTTATCAAGTGTGAACGAGCTCACGTTGCCCATCAATGCAAGCATCTCCTTGTGATGATGGTACAGTGCCTTAAGAGCATCAGCTTCTTTTTGGATGTGTGTAGGTACAGAGGTGCTAAGCTTCTTGCCGGCTTTTTTTCTTTCTTCTGCAATTTTTGCGATTCGTGTAGTTGGCCACAGGTTCACTAGTGACTTGTAGTTCGATATTGTCGGATGTTCTTCATTGATATCACAAGGTAAATAACCATCCATCAAAGATCGAACCGTTGTAGTAAGGGTGGTTGAGGTGCACCAATCGGTCGGTTGAGTCTCACGTTGGGTACGCTCGGTGGCTGATGCTTGAGGTCGTTTGGATGAAAGGGGCCCATCTTTGTTGTTGTCTGAATGGTTGGTTTGAGATGGAGACTCTGGTTCAGTGTCATTTTCTTCATCATCTTGAATTGGCCTCTTTGCATTGACTCGAAGGGTGCGTTTGCAAAAGGAAGACAAGTTCTGTCAAAGCTGTGAAATAGGCGGGTTTGTCAAATGTTGAGGCTGTAAGATAGGAGGTGGATCCGTTGCGGCAGCCTGGACTTCAGCAAGAGAAGGATTGGGTAGGGACCAAGTATCTGATGTAATTTGCTTATTGCTATCCAAAGAAGTTTTAGTACAGCGAGTTGCTCTGCCCTTGGTTTTGGAGGTTGTTTCCGGAGGAAGTCGAACGCGGCCAGATCGATTAGCTCTTGAGGTTGGGCCGGGAGGAGAGGTATTTCGAGTTCTTTGGGTGCTGGTCATTCTGAGAAGAACGAAGTGGAAAAATGAAGAAAACGGAAGATGTGACGGTGAAATATGGATTACTGATGAGTTGAGAGGTTTAAAAATTTCTGAACGAGCCTTTCCCTCCTAGCACATGAGACTAGCACATGAGACATATGTATGTACACATGTATGTAGTACATATGTATACATATGTCCTACCAGTGTGAAATCAAATGCATGAACTGAAGTGATACCTTCATTTTGTGTCTAATTTGCTTGAAGAAGTATCTGAGAGGCTGGCTGTGAGCAGAAATTATGAAATTCTCACTGATGATAACCTTAAGATCATCACTGAAATGTGTATCCATGGCCATCATTTGTCCTTGCTAGACTTGAACTATGTGCAATTTGAGGAATTTGATTACTATTGTGAATTTGATTATGAGGTAACTTGCTCCAATAAAAATTCCACTGTTTAAGACAAAACCCAATAGTTGAACTTGAATGATATGTTTTTAACTCATGAGTTTTCCTTATATCACAGTGATTAATCAATGAAAGGGGATCCAGAGCACTTATGGTGTGCTGAGGGTCATGTAGTACTATTTCATACTTGTGCGGCAACACATGCCACAATTAAAACTTTTGAAGTTCTGAAGGTAATCCAAAAGTTGAACTTGGAAATTGTTCTTAGAGTGTGTGGCTTATATATTTACTACATTGGGTAGTCAATTTAATGATTAGCAGAGCTCTTATGGTGTGCTTGGTGATCATGTAGTACTATTTCATACTTGTGCGGCAACACATGCCACAATTAAAACTTTTGAAGTTTTGAAGGTAATCCAAAAGTTGAAGTTGGAAATTGTTCTTGGAGTGTGTGGCTTTAAAATTGTTCACAGCAGTCACTAAATTCAATGGTTTTTAGACCTCTTATGGGCTGTTTAGTGGGCCTGCGGCACCCAAATTGACATGATTGTGAAATCACATGCCACAAGTAAAACTTTTTCAGTTTTGAATAAAACCTAAAAGTTGAACTTGGATAATATTTCAAGATACTTCCCCGTTTATATGGACCCCACTAGGTAGTCAACACATCCTCACATTAGCCACTGATGGGGTTTTTGTGAAATTTAGGGCAATTTTTGGGAAGATGCTCTATAAGGAAAACTTTTTTGTTTTTTGAGATAAACCAAAAAAAAGTCCATCTTTATTTAAGTTAAACCTATGAAATAAACTAAAAATCTCAACTTTTTTTTTTGTTCACCTCACCCAAAATTTCCACCTATTTGATCACTTTATACCTTATTGGAAGTATATGACCAATTATAATGACACACTCTTCATTTTAAAGACTTTTGACCTTTGGTGTACCTCAGAAGGTCAAAATCTATTCTATTTTCACACACTTTTAGGGTATCTGATTGTCATCTTTCAGCATAATCAAGTGTTAGATGGTTTGCACAGATAGGAGCTGATGACACAACTCATCCGTTTTTGAGCCTGACTGACATAAGATATCACTATATTATATACTTTCTTGGTGAATAAAGTAGATAAGAGACATGACATGAATGTTAGACCAATCAAACATTGTAAACCTTTTCATTATTGACTATAAGCCAAAGGATTGGCAAACCATATGACTTCCCACATTTGCAGCAACAAAATAATCTTCAAGTTTGATATTTCTTGAAACAAATACAAAAGTCATTGGAATGAATTTTCTCAATTCATGTGACCTATTGTTTGTGTTTCATGATATTGCATCAATTGATCTATCCAGGGGATAGTGATGATGATAGTATATTCTAATGACTAATGCAACCAATGGGCTATGGCCGATTTAAGGTCCCTTTTTTGTGGGTCTCATTATATCGCCTCAGGTGATCTATGGAGATGATAGACAAGATGGTTAGCCTATGCCTAAAGGAAGAATGAATTCCATAGCCTATGCCCAAATTAACAATGAACTCGGAAGGCCATTTGACACCATGGTCTTTAGATCAATCGCTTCCACGGTCTTCAGATCAATTGATTCCACGGTCTTTATAACAATTGATCTAAAGACCGCAAGATCAATTCTGAAGATGAAGGCATGGATGAAGAATGACCCACTAATGTCTTGCTCATAAATCAATTTGATGAATCCCCTTTTCTATCTCCCTATTGCCCATCATTCAATGACCTTGCAAACCCACTCTAGATAGCTCTAGATCCTTTTCCTTTGATCTATTCCTACTTGCCAACTTCTTCGATTGTCTATTTCCTTGCTGGAAATCGTTCTTTCTTTGTATCCAGTCATTCATTATCTCTTTGGTTCTTGATTGATTTTCCAACATGGGACAGAAGGGTCGAGTTATCAAATGTCCCCTAGGTCCTAAGGTGAAGAAGTCAAGGCCCAATGTGGATCCTGTTGGCTCGTCTTCTCAGGCTCTTGCCAAGTTTTCTGTGGTGGAATCTCAATCAGCACTTGCCAATGCTGAAGAGTTGAATCAGGCTCTGATGGAAAACAGGAATGTGACCCATGAGCCTGCCAAGTCAATTGAGAATACCGGTGGCAAGGATTCACCATCTGACGCCAATCTTGTTCAGGATAACCTTGGTGACCTACACATTGACCAATCTGACAAATCCAATCAATCTCTATCACATACTTCTTCTCCAACTAACACCAACGAACCTGGAACACCACGATTCAATATGTCTTTTGGGGAGTATATCAGAGGAAATTATTACAAATCCAAACAGCTACTTGAACACATTCGGTGGAAGAAAGTACTGGGGCCGATGTTCGTTTCTTACATTTCCCAGTCAGTCAAGACCTCTCAATGGGGAAATCTTCAAAAGTGGGATGAAGACTTCAATACGCCCTGTGCTTGTGGAGTTGGAGACATTTTTACGAGATCGGTAGACTTGATCGATCTTCTTTGTAAGTAAGATTGCTGTTATCTTTGATCAAGCTCATACCAGAACTAAACCAGAGTTGTTCATCCTGTAGCTCGTCAAAAAAGGGAGATAACATTTTGCTGATGCACCTGTGATCAAGTGAGGTTGATTTGTATGGGCTACATAGGAGGAAGTCCGATGCACCCAGAAACAGCCTTCTCTATTTGGCTTACTCAATTCCATCACTCACTTGTGAAGCAGTGTACAGTCCGAATGCAGGGGTTTTCTTTGGCACTGGATGAGTTTCTTGATCCATCGAACCCTCTTATCCTTGTCCCCGGAATCACTCAAGTAAGTCTCCTTTGAACTTTCTCTATGGCATTTCCTTTCTTTGTTATTTATTCAAATCTTGATCTCTTATTTTAGCCGCGTCTGTGGCGCAAAACACTTTCTGCCACTATTGATGCCTTTCGAACCTTGCTATTGATGGAGGACGAGGTATGCGAGCTCGCACTGGACCTTTCTGAACTGGACAAGCTGGCCTTCAATTGCCCCAGATGCTTTGGCGCTCTCCTTGAAAACAGCAATAAGGATGAGCCTGACTACATAGTATGCTTCGATGGAAACTTTCAGCATCGAAGACATACAGGTGCCAGTAGGGAGTATGAGGAACGGAAATTTGCCTATCCATCTCTATTCATGGATCCAGAGAAAGTCAACAAGTGAGCGCCAGGGGGAATGTGCAAGAATAAGGATATTGATGCACCGGTGAGTTCATTCCTCTTAGTTTTCAATCTGGGAATCTGATTGAATATTGGTCTTGACTGATCCTGAGATGTGCTTGTGCCTTCCATCTTGACAGGACCCATGCACTGCACAGCACACCGCGGCTTCAGATCACCGAGGAGCTGCAACATGGAAAGGCTGTGACAAGACAGGCCTAATTGGTATGGCTTGTCGCCATGATCATATTCTACAAATGGTCAATGTTGTTCAAAGTGGTGAAAAGTAAGGGTTGTTTTATACCATTATGTACCACTACTGATTTCATTGTGTTTACAGGCAGTACTATGTCCTTGCCTTATTGGATGAGATCTTGGCCCACACACAAGCATCTTCCCAAGTTGACCGTCCAATATGTCTTGGCATACTGTATGACATTGGTTGTACTTTGGAGAAAGGTATTGCTAAGGTAATTTCACTTGAACTGACGAGTTGATTGTATTTTTGCTAACACACAATCCCATGAATCAGAATCAGCTGTTTAAAACAGAGTATGAGAAAAATCAGCTCAAATTTGGCACAAGTGTATTCCACTCTTATGTGCATAGATGGTCTTGTCAATTGAAGTACAACCCTCGCCTCAACAAAGGCTGGGGTCGCTCTAATGGCGAAGGACTTGAGGGTGACTGGTCCTTCTTGTCACCGCTGGTGATGCAAAATCAATACTCAACAAGGCAACATCGACTCAATACCTTGCATCTCCGAAGCAAGCATCAAAATAGGCTTTTGCGTGCAAATGCAGGTCAGTTACATATCTATTTATCAATCAAACTCTCTCACCTCCAATTGATCAATCCTACTTGGTATCTGAACATAGTGGGCTCTCTTAGAACAAAACTAAAAGATGCTCACACATCTTTCATTACAGCGAAGTCGAAGTTGGAGAGCCTATTGGCATCAGATGTTCGCTATACACCGGCATATTTTGCTGACCAGTGGGCCATTCAAAGAAAATTGCAGCTGTCTGCCATGGAAGATCAGACTGTTTGTGCTCTGGAGGAAAGTCTGATCGAATTGCTTGACCTTGAAGAGAAGCTACGGGATGCCCAGTGAGTCCCTGTTTTGGTCATTAATTATTGTATCAAATTCTATCTAAACAATTCTATACGTTACCTACATATTAACATTCATTGCGCTCAACTGTCTCGTTTACAAGACACTCGGATTCAGAACAGAAGTCAGGCCGAACAGGAGCAACTTCTCACTTTACCTACGTCAATTGTAGCATTTGAAGAGGCAATTGCCTCCGTGGTTGCAGATTTAGGACATGAGGAGTTCCGCAATTTGGAAGTAGCCTCAAGTAAGAGATCTTCTTGTATTCCTTTTTGAAAAAGAGATCATCTTATAGGTTGCTTCTACAGATCCTAAAGCTCGAGGACTCATCCGAGTCCGCATGGCAAAACAGAAGCTATACAAAGCTAAAGTGGGGATCTTGGAGGCACAGAAACAATGGGAAAAGTATGGTCAAGGTATGTGGCTCATGCATTCTAAAGTCTACAGTCTTGTTATATTGTATTTTATGATTGGCAGGAACTCGTGTACAACAAAGTCTAAAACAATTCATGAGGAATAAACAGAACCTATTCAAACGAAAGTTTGAATCATTCAAACTACAAGTGTCAAAATACAATTCCATTCAACCCCTTAGTGACATACCATGTCCAATATACAATGATGCCAAGTCAATAGGTTTTGAGGACCCATTTTGGGATATGGGTTCACTCTTGCATCCTACAGAGGCTTGGGCTGTGGACCCAGGAACTAAGGAAGGCATCCAAGCGTTCTTAACACACAGAAGCTGCTCTGAGGAGCTTCGCCGGATCAGCCGCGAGATACGACAAATGATAGTATTTGCACTGAAGACCGATGAGATGTTTGATCATCTTCAGGGATTGTCCGTTAAAGGTATGTATAAGACCAAGATTATGTGTATACCACTACATTTGATTCATTTACATTCATTCACACAAGACCAGTTGAATAGTTTGACTGATACATTTTAAATGGATCATTTGCATTTGATATATTATAATGTACAGAATGGGACCCAGAAGCAAGCGGAAGGGACAGCCCAATTGACTTGATACAACCAGGTGGACGACATGCAAAGGATGTCTGGGATGAAAGCCGAACGGTTCTGAGTGGATTACACATGAACATTCGTCAGTCATTTGGTCGAGATTTTATGGGATGGAACACTCACATGGTTCAATTGTTGCAAGAAACACACCAGTACAGCACATCGACTTCTGAATGGGATGACATGTTAGCTTACAGATGGGTTGAGCTGATTGTAAAGTGCAAGTCTGAGTGGGAGAAGAACGTGAACGCATCGAGCCTTGAAGCAGAGGCACTGGATGATCAAGATGCTCTTGAGCAGACGATGCTATTGTGGGGAGAGGAAGAGGAGGAAATCAAGGTGCCTAATGATGAGCTTAAAATGGAATATGGGTATGAAGATGAGATGAGTGAGGACGGCTCACATGATGATGATTGATTTCCATAGTGCTGTTGAATTTTTCAATTTCCTATCTTGGATGATTTCATTTTGTTCCTCAATTTGTTGATGTTGTGTTTTTCATGATTTTGTTTTGTTCCGTGTATAAGTTGCCTCATGACGAGTGAATAGTGCTATTGGATTTTTGATTCTGTTGATTTTGTGTATAACTTGGATCAACAGGGAGATATCTAGTCTGCGTAAGTTGAGGGTAGGAAGGCAGACTCGGCGCAACAGACAAGTCTGTGTCACCAAGTTTGCAGATGCAGGACTTCAGACAAGTCTGAAGTGGGCTTGACAGACGAGTCTGAGGGTGACTCGTCTGTGAGTGACTTTGCCTTAGAAGGCCATTGAGCCAGACTCAAAAAGACAAGTCTTTTGAATCTGGGGATCTTACAGTGGGGATAGGGATAGGATCCCTTGGGAATGACAAGTTTCCCATGGGATAGCATCCCAGGAGTCTAGTAGCCAGAGGTGGCAGTCAAACATTGTAGGGCTGAGTCAGTAGTGTGGTGGGGGACCATGTGTGAATACTCTGGTGCCCCAGGTTTCTTTTGATTTATTTATTTTTTGTATCAAGATGTTAGGATATGTTTTTTATAGTCACCATAAAGCACAAGTGTGTCTCAATACCTTTTATCTTGTGCTCAAATTCAAATTACAAGTCAAAATTTGAAAAATTGGTAAAAATCCTTAACATGTCAATTCTTGATGAACGACCAACTTTTTATTACACATAGAAGGAGTAAAGATACAATATTGTTGTAGCCTATGAAAAGATGCACAATGACCAGGAAAGTTCAAAAAAACCAATCACCTGTAACAATGTTGTTTTTCACTTTCTACTGACAAAATCAGTACTAAACTTGGTCCAAAACAGCTCAAAACAAGTCTTTTGACTGATTGAGTGGTCACCAAAGTCCCTTAAACACTAAAAAGAATGCTTAACCTAGGGCTAACGAAAGCTTAACACAACACTACACACAAATTGATAATGTAAGGCAGTCAAAGACATCTTTCGAGATAACAAAGAAACCTGAGAATTTCCAAGATAACTAATACAAAAATGAAATGAAAACAGCTATACAGATGTTTGATTGCTAAGATAGAGGTTAAATGAACTTCTATGGTTGTCTTTAACTATAAAAAATACCTACGGAACTTTTAATCAAAAACCCTACTTCAATACTTCTTGAAATAGAGAAGAAATACTGAAAACCACACCACAGCCCTTTCACAAGTGCCTTTCACACACACAAGTTTCACAACTTCCAAACTTCAAAGTATATAAAAAAAGCTTAAAAAGGGTATAACACTTTGATAGACTCAAACAAGGCTCATCAAAAAACTATAAGACTCTTAAAAAAATAACCCTTCAAAAAACACTCAGCACACTACACTCAAACTGGACACGGAACACACCAGACAGACACACAATAAGATAAGATATTCCCTCTTCAATCCCTAAAACCCCCTCTCCTTTATAGCTCTCCTTTCTCCCAATCATCAATTCAATTTTTATTATTATTATTATTATTTATTTTTTCAATCACACCATTGAGCGGACGCAGGTTTCCTTCATTACGTAAGTCCAATCCTTTCCACCAATTATCCAATCAATTTTGATGTTTTGATCATCTCTTATTTATTATCTTTTATATATATTTATTTATCAAAAAAAAATTAGTTTAATTTCATTTAAATTGATCCTCTAATGCATAATATTGATAAATGCATTTCTTTGTATCATTTTTGCTGTTTTACTCAAATCTAATTTGGGATGTTTTTTGATTAATGGCTTTCAACTTATTGAATAGAAAACATAAAATGATTTGATTGTGATTATGCACTTGTATTGAATATGTGATTGTGTCTTTGCCTTGTGTTTATGTATAAAAATAAAGTATAATAGAGTTTTAAGAGAAAGAGACCACTGCCACCTAGGTTTTGATTTCCTCACCATCCTCTGATAATGAGATCCCTACATTTGCTCTCATCTGGTCTCAACCACAGGTCGGCCCCAGGACCAAACCTTTTGGGGTCCAGTAATACCATTGAGTGGTTTTCTGGAGGTATTTTTGAGTCTTACAATCATATTTTTTCCATCATATCTCCACCTTCAATTCATTTTATTGATGTGATTAAAGCCCTAGAATCACAAAGCAAAGGAAAGTACATTGGATTAGCATACCAAAGTGCTTATGTGGCTACTTAAGAGCTCAAATACATAAGCTATAGCCTGTACTACAGTCAACTCCCTTGAAACCCATATCCCTGTAATCCCATACTTCCTCATAATCCATAGAAAATTGAGTCCATAAAATTTATGGGCAGGGAAAAGTGGCCTAAAACCCATACCTCCCACTATTCCCATAACCCATAGCTTTTTTCAGGGAGACCAGGTTCAAAAGCCATAACCAGAAAGTGAAAATTTTTTCTTTGTAAAAATGACCTCCTTGTCAATCATTCCTCAGCAGAAAGTTTCTCAAGATGCTTCCAAAAGACCTCTCAAACTTCAGCATATCAGATATTGAAACAGGCTTCAATGTCCTTTTATCAGAGGAAGATGAAAGGTTCATGGACTCTGCGGGCGACTTGATAGACAAAGTCATGGTGTTGAGAAAGATAAAAGCAGAAGTCAATGTTTCTAAGGCTGCAAGTCAATTCAACAATGAAGAGCTCAAGAGACTTAAACTTTTGATTTTGAAATTCAATCAAACAAAGAAACCAGTGGTACCCAAAGAAGCCAGTAAGTTGTAACCTCAAGGGCTTTGTTGAACTGTTCCCTTGCTGAAAACATGAGCTGTTGAATGTTATAGGTTCTAAGAAGCGGGCTGCTGAGAAAAGCAACGGACAACACAGCCATACTTCAGGACCAGCAAAAAAAAAGAATAAAGCTGGAAAGTCTCAATCAACTCTGGCTCAGCAAGTTGAAGTCCTTGACTGGCACAACAGGAACGGTTGCAATCAATCTAAGACTGCTCCACACTTTGCTGAAATTTATCCCGAGTTGAATATCAAGGAGCCACTTCTTTCAGCATGGGTCCGAGACAAGACTAAGATTTGAGAAAATCATCAAGCTGGTCACACTGGATCTTGAAAGAACACCACTGAGCTTCCACAGGTTGATGAAGCCCTCCAAGCCTGGGTTCAGCAGGCTGTAATTTCAGGCTTGGCAGTCACGGGTGATGTGATCCAAGCAAAGTGGATTGAATTTGCCAAAATCTTCAAAATTGCTGAGCAAGACTGGCTCATTCTTAGCAAGGGCTGGCTCACACGATTCAAGACTAGGAACGGCCTCCGACAGATCAAAAAGCACGGAGAAGCAGGCTCTGCCCTTCCTGACACTGTAGCTGCCAAGCGTCAACGCCTCCAAGAAATCACTGACCTCTACCATCCAAGAGATATTTGGAACATGGATGAGACTGGTCTGTTCTATGGGTGAGTTCCAATCTAATCTTGATGAAAATAATGTCGGACAATGATCAATAACAATCAATTTCTCATGTTCCAGGATGCCACCAGACAAAGGTTTGGCATTTGGTCCAACATCAGGTGTTAAGGGCAATAAGCGCAGATTGACTTTTGCATCCACCGCAAAAGTGGTGAAAGCCTTGGTTTCTATTATCGCAACAACACCAAAGCATGGATGACTTTTGAGCTGTTTAGTACCTGGATTACAAAGTGGGACCAAGGTCTTGCAGTTCAAAAACAACACATTTTACTTCTAGTTGACAACTTCAGCGGGCATGGAGAGCCTCCCGAGTACAAGCTCACGAATATCTGTTTAGAATTTTTTGCACCCAATCTAACTTCTCATATTCAACCCTTGGATGCTGGAATAATAGCCACATTCAAGTGTTGCTACCAATCAAACTTCATCAACTATTCACTGAAGCGTTATGATTCAGAGGTTCCAATTGTTGATGTTTACAAGATAAATCAACTCGATGCAATGAAATTGGCTCAAGATGCTTGGTTCTGTGTCACTGAAAGCACAATATCAAATTGCTTCCGTAAGACTGGGATCATCTCACCTCAAAATCCCAATGGATTGGTAAAAGGACGACCCTACTTGCCTCCAATCAGACTGCAACACAAACCTTTCAAAGGGCTTGGATCCTGAAGCCAAGGCTTTGTTGGCTGAAGATCTCAACTCAACCAGCTTGACGAACTCAACCTTGTCAATCAACGGAACCAAATGTCAATTTCTGAGCTTCTCAATCCTTAGGGAGAGCACTCTAGTGGATTAGAGCAATGGACTTTAGAGGAGATCTTTGAATCAATCATTCAACAAGACACAAAGGAACATCACGATACCACGTCTGATATCATAGAGGTTTCCCCTCCTCGCCCAAGCTACTCTGCCTTCAAACAATCTCTTTCTGTTGTTTCCAAGTACATTAAGCATGTGGATACATCCAAAGCGAAGTCTTTTGAAACTGCCATCCGTGCTGCTACCAGACATTTTTGCGTGATTCATACATGCTCTTTAAAGCAGACTTCAGTATCCGGCTTCTTTAATAAGAAATGACTAAATAGTACTTTCATGTTATTACCGCTGTTGTATTACACAACAATATAGAAATGAATCATTTGAAAAACTCTTTGAAAAAAAAAATCTCCCTCTCAACCCAATCCTCCAAAACCGTACACCCATAAAACCCATAGTTTTGGGTTTCCATAAAGAGGTATGTGTTTTGAGGGAGTCAACTGTACATAGTTTTGTGTCCTTAAGTACTTAATATGAGGTACTTAAGTACCAGGACCCAAATGCACCTGTGGCGCGCCTTTACATCGACGTCGAAGTCGATGAAACAATGCACAATCTCATCGACCCCGAAGCCGATCATTTGCGCTAGATCACGCAAGATGAGCTAGACCAAAAATTATACACATGTTGTTCTCTCTTTAAGTCATCACCCATTGATAAAAACATTTTTAAATGAATAAATAGACCTATAAGTACACCTTACCATTGCTCGACTCAGTCTTGATATCAAAATTTTCAGACACCAAGGCTCACCAAGGTACCCAGATCACACAGACTGATCTGAGCTCGCTTAGATCAATCTGATCATATCAAGATCAATCTGATGAATAGTCAGATCAATTTGACTATTGCCAGATCAGTCTGATCCATCTGACATCCATAAGATCAGCCTGAGAATTCTGTAGATCAATCTCATACCATCAGATCCCAGATCAATCTGATACCATCAGATCCCAGATCAATCTGATACCATCAGATCCCAGATCAATCTGATACCATCAGATCCCAGATCAACCTGTTGCCATCAGATCCCAGATCAATCTGATACCATCAGATCCCAGATCAATCTGATACCATCAGATCCCAGATCAACCTGTTGCCATCAGATCCCAGATCAATCTGATACCATCAGATCCCAGATCAATCTGATACCATCAGATCCCAGATCAACCTGTTGCCATCAGATCCCAGATCAATCTGATACCATCAGATCCCAGATCAATCTGATACCATCAGATCCCAGATCAACCTGTTGCCATCAGATCCCAGATCAATCTGATACCATCAGATCCCAGATCAATCTGATACCATCAGATCCCAGATCAACCTGTTGCCAAACTGTCACTCATGAGTTCAACTGCACCAACATCCGAGCGCATAAGTATGTGTTTTATCCAAATCACCCTCGCCACTTCACACTAAATCAAACAAAGCCCTTCATTTGGGTCTCCACCTCAGTCACATCCGAACCGACAGACTAAGATCTTTCCCAATCAGGCTCTTCCTGATCTGTCTTCACACCAACCTTCCCCACTCACACAATTCACTTCAAAATAACAAATGTTGTCAAACTAGTTCCCGGCTCAATCAATCCACACCAATAAATAAATGTTAATAGCTAACACTTTTATTGTTGTTTTGTCTCATCTATTGTTCTCCCTTGTTCAATTTTGGTCAGTCTTCACCACCAGCGATGTATTTGAAAGTTGTTTTTCTATTCAATTCAAGTTGGCTACATCATGAACAAGCAAAATACATAAAAACCAAGCACAAACAAAGGCTTCCAAAGCCACAAAACCTGGAACGGAGTCATTCCGACTTTAGAAGAACATCAAAAGATATGTACAAGTTGTTATTGTACATACATATAGAATTTAACAAAAGCTTGAACCATCGAAAAAAGAATCGGAAGCTGAATGATGTATGTATTTGAAGTAGTGCTTTCATCCAATTCAACTTTGAATCGAAACATGGACATACACCAAGGACCTCTTTGAGCTATGTATTTGAAGTTTCTTGATGTACATATGGAGTTCAACCATTGCACATTCAACTTCAATCGTGAGAAAGCGTGAGAATCAATGGGAATCAATTAAGAAATCTTGTCAAGTACATATTTGAATTGGTCTGTGAGAATCGATTGAGAAATTTTGTCAAGTATGTACAAATTTGAATTGCTTTAAATGGTCGCCTCTTGTTGAGCAAACAATCCAATACAAACGAGAAAACAACTGATCGGACACTGCTGACCACCGTGAGAACCATTTAAAAATGCTTAACATGTATAAACTTGAATTGCTTCTAAATGTCGAAGAAGCAATATCGTGCCATGAAGTTAACCAGAGGAAACAAAATCTGAGAGAGCGAGTGGAATTGCTCAAGTTCAAGCGAGGATTGTACATAATCCATTTGGTGTTGGCAAGTTGGTATCAACCAATGTGAAACGAAACGATTTCCACAGACAACTGTACTACAGTCTTTCAGGAGACTTTACAACTCTGTGGCGCGCCTGAACATCGATGTCAAAGTTGAAACACAAATGGTTTTATAGATTCAACTGTAAGCTAAAATCTATCATTTGAGAATGATAGATAGAGGTGAATGAAATCAAAGGGATTTAATAAATTGTGATTTGTATTTGTGAATTGAATTGTTGGGAAAGTTGAGATGAGGAAAAACAACACCATAAGGGTTTAAACATTGGAAGGCGAACAATATTATGTCTAGACAAGAAAAATTGTAGATAGTCAAAACAGTTGAGTCGATGAAAGTCAAAGCCATCGAGTCGTTGAAGGTTGTAATGTTTCATTAGTGAGAGCCATCCTATCCTATCCTATCCTAATGATGATCACATGTCGAGGTCAGATTCACTTTGAGATTCGGTTTCAGATTCGGTTTCATCAAGTCTGAGTTCCTGTTCGGTTTCAGATTCCGATTCACGTTCGGTTTCAGATTCTGATTCTTCACGATCACGACGATGGTTTTTCTTGTGTTTTTTATTCGTAGATCCTTTACCTTTTGTTTGCTTGTCTTTTGATTCTTGAGGTACCTTTGATTTTTCAGGGTTTGAACCCAAACCCATAGTTTCCAAAGTTGAATTAGTAATCTGAGTAATTTGAGTGTTGGCGATATTAGAAGATTGATTTTGAGAAGTTGATGAGGTTTCAGTGGTGGTTTGATTGGATGAAGTATCTTGATTTGCTGTTGTTGAGGTTGGCCTTTTTCGTTTCCTGTTACCTTTTTGCGGTGGGACAAACTCGGAGGGAGGAATCTTCTCAATATAAAAGAGTCCATTTTTGATATCGCTGAGCCATTTCTTCTTTTGACCATCATCACACAATCGGAAACCTAAATCTAGCTCTTCTGGCAAAAGAGCACTATCAGGTCGCTTAAGTACCAGGCGAATAGGCCATCCTCGACTCTTGATGACACCTGCGGGATCGTCTTTCTTGGGGAACACTTTTTCAGGGATATGTTCATCTTGGAGTACCAAGTGAACCAGAATAGTGATGAACATACATGATCAATACATGATCAATATCTGTAATGCTATGTTGACTTACGCATCAGACGGTTTAACTCCCTTGTCAGTTCGGCCCTTCGTGCGTCCACTGGTTGAGCAGCCTTCTTCTCAATCTCGCTTGCCACTACCTTGCCATGAACATAGTACTTAAACTTCATATTAAAATTCATGTGATCATCGGCCCATTGCGCAAACGTCTTGTTTGTTGAATACACCTGATTCCACCCGTCAGTGATATCACAGCTGAGTGCAGTAAGGTAGTAGTGAATATGGAAGCGTTGGCATACGGTCGCAAACTAGACAAGATTGAGGAGATTGATCAGTAGTGTGCTGTTTAGATTAGGATCAGGCATACGGCTTACCTTGTGATGAGCAACTCGAAAGGCCGCTAATGATTTGAGCTGGAGGCTGGTTGTCGAAACACTCGTTTCTGGCTTTCCGTGATTGAGTTGTACTTTTTCAACATCCACCAATTCTTCAAAGATTGGTCGATACAAGAGCTCGTCTTCTTCTGATAGCTGATGAATTGGTGGCGAAGTGACTTCGGCTGATATGTCTTCCTCATCAATATCCTGGCCATCATTTCCTAAGTCTACAACTGCACTTGGTCTTGATAAGTCAGGAAGTTTAGCCAGCGCGAAAAAGTAAGGTGTTTTGAAGACCATCTTCTGATCGATGCTCATGTTGTCCCAAATTTCACGAATATCCTTGTTTCGTTTAGCCCATCCAGGCTTATCGTTTCGATGAGGCACTATACATATGAAGATGATACATAATTAACAAAGTCAGAGGATGAAGCAGTAGGAGTATCAAATAGCGAAGTCGTTTACTTGTAATAGCCAGAGGTTTCTTTCCAAAAGACAGAAACCGAGTCCAGCAAGACGACTTGCCGCTTGTTGGACCAACATTTCTACAACAAGAAAACTCAAGTTATGAGAATGGGTGAAATGAGAATGGAACGAGTGAAAGGGTACGCACACAAGTGACCAAACCACTGCTTCACTGATACCACCAATCAATGCTGCCATCAGCATCCGCTTCTCGTGATCCAACCGGATGAGCTCAACGAGGTCTTCAATTTCAGAGGGCACCTGATTCTTGTGTCGGGAGGATTTCTTCTTCTGTTCCGCAAGTGCCTTTCGAAGGTCTACAACTGTCCATTTGTCCAGTTCTTGCTCCATATTATCGATCGCCAGAGAGGGGAAGCTAGATATGAATTGTTTGGTTTTTTGTTGATCATTCAAGGAGGTCTGTGGAGTACTTTGTTCATTGTTTGAGGATGTTCGAGGATTGATTGTATCATCGGCGGTGTTGGTGGTGGTGTCTGGGTCTGGAGTAGGTTGATGGCCTCGGTTATGTTGTCTCGATGACTTCCTCTTGGTGTTAGCAGAACCTTTGCGTTGTTTACTGACGACTGGTGCAGCAGTTGCTGAAGGGGACAAACGTCTACCCGATCGTAAAGACATATCTTCAGGGTATGAGTTTTTTGAATGGGATCAGGTTGTTGAAGGATGATTGTGATGTTGTTGAAGGATCATTGAGAGAAGGTAGAGGAACTGAGTCAAAGATTGGAAGACAAGCCCCCGAGCCTGACATGTATGTACATCATACATATCATATAATTCAAATTTGAAGGTGAGCTACCGATATTACAAATCAGTACTATTGAGGAACTTGATGATATCAACTTGACAAAGTTCATATCAATCAATGATCTCAAGTTGAATCATATGTGTACAACATAGATGAATAAATATCAGTTTATTGAATAATTTCCATTCGAAGACAAAGAAGTTATCAGCGTTTGGGGATACAAAAAGTTGATAGTCGATGTTGCAACTAAATATTCGAAAATGTATCACATGTCTCTTCTGAAGTCAACTAAGCGTATATGAGGAGGATTTTAGGTATGTTTGAAGAGAATTAAATGAAAAACACCAAAGTTATTGAGACTTTTGGAATGGCCATAGTAAATACTATGTTGCTCTCAGGAATGCGAAAACAGCTTTAAGGCTTGCTTGTGGAGCTGGTTAGGGGTTTGTGAGGGTTTTTAATATCAATAAATTATTGGAGACCTTTAATATCAATAAATTATTGGAGACCAAGAATCCCAGTTATTTGAAAGGGTTTGTTTGAAAAACAAAGAAGTTATCAAAGCTTGGGCCAATCAAATAGTAAATGGAATGTACCTCACAGATTTTTGAATTTTAGTTAAATGGTTCATCTTGAAGTCAGGCAAGGATATGTGATAATTTTTACTACGAAAGAATTATGTAGACAAAAGACCACAAGTGTCTTTCATAGGTTTTAATGACACAAAAAAAGTTATTGATGATACATTGTATGATATAGTAAATACCACGTAGCTCCCAGATGATTGAAATCTAATCTGAGGGCTATTTGTGGAGTCAGGGATGGGTTTATGTCATCTTTTTTTTATAAAAGCAGCATTCAGAAAGTAGCTAACAGGAATCCAAATTCCTATTCTATTCAAGGGTTCATTGTGGAGTCAGGTAAGGGCTCATAACACATTTTATTCTAAACATATTGTTTAGAAAGAAGACCACCATTTTTTTTGAAGTGTTATTCACACACAAAAAGGTTATTGAGGATACATCCTACAATATAGCAAATACTATGTCCATTTGTAAGGATGCACAATCCAATTTGGGGTGTCTATGTGGAGACAGAGTTATCAAAGCTTTTGCCGGTGGAACAGTGAGATGTACGACATTTCCCAAATGTGATAAAATAATCAAGAAGGTGCGATGTGGAGTGAGGTTGTGGTCATTGATCTTTTTTTGCATTCTTGCGCAATAACTGTGCAAGAAGTCAAGCAGAATGAACAAGGAAAATTCTACAAGGTGAAGTTTGTCACATCACAATGTTGCACTTGGAGATTGGAATATCAAACTACCTGCATCTATTCACTGCTTCTCCGTTCTTTTGTGCCACTTTGCAACTCACAACTAATTTGAATCCTGTTTAATATGCTTGTAAGCTTGGGCAGTTCTTTCTTAATGACATCATCAACGTAAAAGAAGATTAAGGACCACAACCTCACTCCACATCCCTCCTTCTTGATTATTTTATCACACTTTGGAAATGTCGTACTCGTTTCTATTTCAACCACAAAAGAATGACAACTTTGTCAGTTGTAAATGAAATGAAACTTTGGAAGCAAAGCTGCATCCTTTTTTTTTCTCACATGCTGTGTTCATAGTACAAAGGATTATAAACCATTACCCACCTCCAAAAAAACACGTTAATCTTGTTTGTTAATCCTTGCACATGACCTAGTACTTATTATATCATTTGCAAAAGCATGAATGTCATTTTTGAAATGAGACTTAGGACAAAGATGGCAGTAATCATTCTACACATACTATGTTTAAGATAAAAAAGGGTCACAAACCCTTACCTGACTTCAAAATGAACCATTAACTCAAATTTGAAGATCTGTGAGGTACTTTCAATATACTATCTGAATGGCCAAAGGTTTGATAAATTTTTTGTTTTTCAATCAAACCCCTTCAAATAACTTGGAAATGTCATTTTTGAAATGAGACTTAGGACAAAGATGGCAGTAATCATTCTACACATACTATGTTTAAGATAAAAAAGGGTCACAAACCCTTACCTGACTTCAAAATGAACCATTAACTCAAATTTGAAGATCTGTGAGGTACTTTCAATATACTATCTGAATGGCCAAAGGTTTGATAAATTTTTTGTTTTTCAATCAAACCCCTTCAAATAACTTGGATTCTTGAATTCCAATAATTTATTCATATTAAAAACCCTCACAAACCCCTAACCAGCTCCACAAGCAAGCCTTAAAGCTGTTTTCGCATTCCTGAGAGCAACATAGTATTTACTATGGCCATTCCAGTATGTTCCTTTCAAAAGTATGATGTTGTGGTGTGTTACAGTGCATAGTTTGTCTTTTTCAATATCATTATTGCAAATTTAATGAAACATGAAACATCTATGAACAACATGGTTGAACTAGGTTATATTAGTAGAGCCAAAGTCCTGCTTCCTGTCCTCTTTGAGTAAATGAATCGGTCTTTGCCAAAATGAAAATGTTGATTAGCGTGTGCACGTTAGTAACCAAGGGGCTATCCAGTCCTATTTAATAAACGTGACGTACGTAACGGCTATAGTCTCCGGTTTTTTTTTGCCCCTGTGTGTTTTCAATGACAAATGAATCCACCGTAGATGATTAGATTAGAGATTAGCACGCTCCTCTATTTATTGAACTGATTAACAATTGGTCTAAAAAAAGATTAATGGCATTACCGTCTCAACAGGTTTCTAAGGCTAAGACCAAACGAAAGAAGAACAGGCCAAGATTCCAAACCAAGTTATCGAAGAGGTTACATCAACTTCAACAGGCCGAAGCCGAAGCGTCCGAGTCCGCCCTCAATGACCTTTTCGGAGAAGGAGGCTCGAATTCTCTTTTAGAATTTTTATCTAATGCCATTACAGATAGTGAAAACCCCATATATCAGCAGAATCATGAAAATGAGTGGACTGATGACGAAGACGAGTATCAAACATACAGACAAAGAGTACAACAAGAACAAGAAAATTGGAAAATTGCTTTACCTTTAATGTTTCCGGAGTTTATGAAGTGCTCTAAGAAGACGTTTCAGTGGGGAGATGAAGAGGTTTGGAACAAGGATTGGAAATCGGCTTGTAATTGCCCAGATCGCCGGGAAAAGATGATCGATGTCGTTGATATTCTACGTTAGTGATACTTACTGGTCCTTAAGAGGGATGAAAGTGACCGCATTCCCTTACCTAGGCCGACAGAAAATGAAAGTAGTCTTCTGCTCATGCCAATTGGACTCGGTTCGGCTGGTTCAGATCGGATTAATCGGAGGTTCACCCAAAAGCCCCGTCACTGCCTTTTCTATCCGACTATTAAGACTATTCCATCTGTTGTGGAAACTGTGTCGGGTGCGCATCGACCCTTTTTGCCGAGCTATCGACGAGTTTCTAGATGGTAAGAACCCCGTCATACTTTCAGCGGGTGGAGATCGAGTGAGTCAAAGTTGATATTGTATAAATGAAGCATGTGATACTTACCTATTGATGAATTGTAGACTCGTGAATGGAGAAAAAATTTCTCGGCTGCCGTTGATGCATACCGAGAGATGTTGAATTTGGAAGACCAGCTAAAAATCAAGGCTTTGAAACTTACTGCGCGGGAGAGATTGGCATCAAACTGCCCCCGCTGCTTCGGACCAACTGTGAAAGGCAAACGTGAATCCGAACCCAATGCAATCATATGTTTTGATGGGAATTTCCAGCATCGAAGGCATAAGGGTGCCAGTGCTGCATGGCGTGACTCTGAGACACCAAAGATTCCTTCGCTTTTTCTTCCTCAAGATGATGTCGACAGATGGAAAAACCTGGTGAACAGTACAGACAGAAGTGTTACAAACGATTCAGTAGTCAGTATTTGAATTTAATTCGATGACTATTGTGTTTCCAATAACTGAGGGTCATGATGTAGGATCCATGTACTGTAAGTCACACTGCAGCTGATGATGCACGAGGGAATCAGACTTGGCGTGGTTGCGATGAAACAGGGTTGTTTGGGATGGCTTGTCGACATGATCATGTCTTGAAGTTCATCAACATTGTGCAGAGTGGGGAACGGTAAGTAGTACAATTTAGGTGATTGTTCCTTCTTCAAATCATATTTATTTTATCTTCTGCAGCAATCACTTTCCAATTGCCATGATGGACTGGATGTTGCGGCAGTGTGAAACCAAAGAAGAAGCCAAATGGAAATTTGGGATCATTTACGATATTGGGTGTAACCTCGAAAAAGGTATCAATAAAGTGAGCTTTCATTATCCAGCTCAACATTGGCTTGAGTTTAATATTGATGTTGATATGTACTGATATGTACCCTATACAGCGAAATCTATTCAATGAAGAACGTCGTGATGGTCGATTGAAGTTTGGAACAGGAGCCTGGCATTCATATGCTCATATTCGGTCATGTCAAATTGCATACAATCCCCGATTGAATCCAGATTGGGGAATGTCTGATGGAGAAGGGATGGAGCGGATCTGGGCCGCTTTAATCAATTTAATTGCACCGTTACGTTATTCAACCAAAGAACATAGGTTGTGGGCGCTGCACCTTCAAGCGCTATTCCATAATGAAGCGGCCAGGTCCAAGAGTGGTGTGTACCGATTCCAGCTTCTTCCAGATTTTTCTCAAACTAAGATCTAATGTAAAGACTCCAAATGTAGTTGATTCAATGATCCGGCGTATGAAGGAGATGGTGAAGCTCTTTCAAGAGAGTCAGTCAAAGCTTGATCAAATTCTCTCGATTCCCAATTACAATCTTGAATACATCACAGCCCAGTGGAAGAGACAGCGTGAATGTCAGCTTCAAGCTTTTTGTACCGAAAACACCCAAGCGTTGACCGAAAAACTTACACATTTGATTGAGCTTGAGGAGTTTTTGGTATCTAAACAGTACGTACCTTACATGATCATACCAGATGTCTTATACTCTGCTGAATTTTCCTCCAGACAAGAGTTCAACGAGCTTCGACGGAAGCGGCGTCGCACGCGAACAGAAGCAGAAGAGAATCGGCTTTTGCGTCTGCCAGACTCTTTGCTCTTGCTTGAAGAAGAGATAGACAATGTAGTCGATCAGCTTGGGGCAGACGAATTCCGTAATATTCCAGGTGCTTCATGTGGGTAAAAAGCTACATCTTTATACCTATCTTCAATTGATTGGACTGACGGCGGTCAATATATATATGTAGCACCACAAGGCAAGGGTATGATCCGTTTACGTGTATCAAAAGGAAAGTTGTACGAGGCTAAGGTTGGCGTTTTGGAAGAGCAAAAACAAGCCAATATGAGAGCTGGTATGTGATTTGTTAAATCATTACATTTTCAGTATCTTTAATCGTATGGAAAATATCAACATTATCTGCAGGAACTCGGCATCTACAGAGGCATAACCGTTTGCTGAAGACAAAAGAAGCCGATCTCAAGAAGAAATACCTGACGTTCCAGCGCCACGTTTTAGCATTCAACACAGCTTTTCCGGGTCCAAATCCAATTGATTACCTGACCTTCGATGAGGTTAATGTTATGCCAATTGACCACCCATTTTGGGACTTTGGTCGACTCACACATCCACAAGAGCCCTGGGCAGTCGATCCGAGGGTACAGGACGGAATCAAAGCTCACCTTAATGTGACTCATGCCGAGGATGAGCTACGTAGAATCGCTCGCGAGTGTAGGCAGTTGATCAACTGGTCCGGCGATACATATCAAAAAATGTCACATCTGAGGCAAATTGTCTACAGTGAAGGTACATATCTCGTTTTAACTTTGATCTGGTATATGAGGCTGATTCGCATCATCATCCTATGTCTGATAAACAAGATGAATCACCGGATCTTGAGCAAAATAAATGGTTGATGGAGATTTTGAATTTGGAAACTCGTCACGGAGATGATCGCTTGTCTGAGAGCAAAAAGGTATTTGAGGCCTTACTGAACAATTTAGATCAGACACATTGTCGATTATGGATGGAATGGAATCAAGGGATACAAACCGTTATTTCTGGAACTTTGCGATACAGTGAATTATCAGCGGCAGAGGAAAGTGCACTCATGACAAAATGGAAAGGTATTGTCGACAACAGCCGTCAGTTATGGGAACGTATTGTCTCTGCTCCACTACTCCGAGCAGAGGCAGAGGGCATTGACGAGCCTGTAGATATCATTCAAGAACAAGAGGGGCCAGAAGTTGGTGATCCCGACGAAGTTTATGATGTTGCGTATTGGGCTTTAGCGTAGGGATAATAGATATCGGTCGTACAAATCCTCATCATTTGTCATACTTTCATCACTTGTCATTTTTTCATCATTTGTTTTTTTCATCAGTTTTTTCATTTAACAATGTATTCTACACGAGGGGCGTATGTTGATTACAATCGTAGGTAGTTCTTGAGAATGAACAGGATACACAATAATATGTTGTCTCTTCAAAATTGATCGTATTCAACAATAAATAAAATACAGAGATGTCATTATATGTCGTATTTGTAAATAACGGGATAAGTGAGGGGATTGCGCGTAATATGTTGTTGTGACAAATTCGAAGACGCCAAACGATAGCTTGAACTCAAAGTGTGATACTGTTGGAGTGTGATACTGTTGAAGTGGATGTTTCAGGCTATAGTGAGTTAGAAAGGGACTAAGGTCAGTCGGGTGATGTGTAACAAGACAAAAGAAATTACTTACACAGGTCAATCGTGAACGATGTGAGTTGATGTGGATGCGGAAGCCTTTGATTCGAGGGTTTTTTGAGTCAAGGGTGTTTGAGTCAAGGGCCTTCGAATTGGGATTGTCTCAAAGGTTGGCTCCGCTTGGGTCTCTAGGGAGGTCTAGGGTAGATCCGTTGTAGTATGTATGTGGATAAGTAAGTTGTGTGACTCTTAGAGCAAATTCAGATCGATCTGAGAGTGGTCAGATCGATCTGAGAGTGGTCAGATCGATCTGAGAGTGGTGAGATCAATCAGATCAATCTGATTGCGCTCAGATCAATCTGAATCAATCTGAGTTCTATCAGATTGAGCTGAGCGCACTCAGATTGATCTGGATACTCTCAGATCGATCTGGTTGATCTGGCTGAATTGGTGTTTGTAAAGTAAGTGTTAGAACAATAATTTTATCGGTGGAATTGGTGCTTAGAAGCCTAAAAAACCACTCCAGAGACTCATAGAAAGTTTTGAATGACTTAAAGAGAGAAAAACATGTGTATAATTATTGGTCTAGCTCATCTCGCGTGATCTAGCGCAAATGATCGGCTTCAGGGTCGATGGGATTGTGCATTGTTTCATCGACTTCGACGTCGATGTAAAGGCGCGCCACAGGTGCCCAAATGTGAGGGTCAAAAAGTCTTGCCCAGCCATTTGTTCCACCAAGTCATTTGTATAAACAATTTTTCCTTGTCCCAGAAATGATACATTACATGACATTTTTTAGTAGGTGGTTTAGGTGTGACATTGTGTAATCAAATTTTGCCATTGCAGACCTGTTTTAGTTAAGACTAGATGAGAGCAACTGTCCTTGAAATATGCACCTACATTTCTATTCCAAAATGTAGGTGCTAAAAAAGGTGCCTACATGTGTACTTTGAAGTGTAGGCGCTTTCTTTGAGCACCTAAATTCACGCTACCACATAATACAGCAAGTAAAATTCATGTGGGCACTTTCTTAGCTCCTATATGGATTTACACAAATGTATGTGCCTTTTTAGCGCCTACAACCTGTATTTGCAGATGTAGGCACTGAATAAAGTGCCTACACATGTAGGCGCTCTTGTTGGGAGCAACCAGAAGTATGGATTCTAGGTGGTGTTTAGAAAAATCTTCAAAATATTACAATACATCTATTGATCTTATATTCAGATAGCACTACATCAATTATAATACTATCAAAATTTATTTACCTCCCACCTGCCCCAGCTGATCAAGATTTGGGATAAGAAGCTTAACAAGGAAAATCATATATCTATCCAAAAAAAATTCTGCTTGCGCATAGTGAACTATTGAGACATAAGACATAGTATAAAGTAGGTAGCAAGCCACCCACATGAACTGTCTATCAAACTTTTTCATTATCAAGCTCTGCGAGTATCTGATATGTACATGTTTAGTCTCTCTGGTGAAGTCATGTTTAATCCAAGGTGCACAGTTAGAGCCTCCGCACTTGTTTGCGGTAAGATTCAGTATCTTTTGTGGTACCTACCTGTACAATAAGGTAAAAAAGGTAAAATTTACTTATTTTGTACAGATTTGACACCCGTGTAAAGTAAATGCCACATACATAGCATTTGTTACTGTGCATGTAATGTACAAGTTTCACACCAGTGACAAGCTTCAAATTTGAATTTCCAGAAGTACTGCACTCATAGTCTTGTTAAAAGAAATATTTGCACTACAATCTTAATTCAGTGAGTACATTAAACAAGACAGCTAAAACAAATTGCAACAAAATGACTTGAGTGTCAATAAATCAAGAAAACCTACTGCAAATGGAATAGAGATCAATTTTTCAATCCACATGAAGAAAGACAATTAAAACAAAGTGCTAGCGTACTTATCACACATCAGTGCCTTGCCCTTCCATATTCGCTAAATAACTATCTTTATTGACACCAAGCAGATCACCAGGTTTCAATTTATTGAAATCTACTAGACTAATAAAGGGTAAAAAGATAGTTTGTGGGTCAAGTTCTTGATCAACCGCACATTTTGCATTTCAAACTGAGTCTAGATTGATTTGATCTTGTCTTGCATCGTTGCTGCTTCATGTTGCAATGTCATGTCTTTGGATTGCATGATCTGATATCCGAGAACAATGTATGTAGGTTTTGGGTTACTTGCAACAAAGATGAAAAGAAGTGATAATGACCTTGATTTCATTTTTGAGTAGTCTTGTATGGGTCATGATTTTCTCTGGTGATGATTTCAGGATTTCTGGATTGAGTAAAGGTTTGATCTATTTTGATTCCATTTGAGGTGCAATTTAAATAGATAAGGTTGAGTTGGGTGAGAAATCCAAGTTGTTACCAAAGATAATGCAGGAGGTAAGGTATGATTGTATTTACTTCTACCTTCCCTCAAACCAATTGAAAAGTTGTGTACCGCAGGTCTACTTTTCCACTGTTCTGGAAAATGGCCTGTGTCTTTGGTAATTTCAAGCTTACCAGACCCAATTTATAGCACAAGTGTGGATGCACTTACCATACAGTCAAATACCCATTCTGTAAGTAAGAGCTATCTGTGACATGAGACATTCCTCTCACCAACTGCTACATGTAGATTTGTAACAAACCACTCTTGAAAAAGACAAGGAAACTTACCTTCTAGTCTTGCTATACTGTACAAGTAGCATCAGAAAGTATACGTTACCCCCTGGCCCCAACTAGTTTACTAACCAGAGTAAAGGGAGTGTATCTATGTATAGTCAGTGACGTTCACTGCTCAGACTTGATGTGTTTGACTTCAGTTTTGGTGTATGCTGCTACTTTTATTGATCCGGCTTTTAATTCAAAGGATGGATTGGTTTTGAAATGATGTTTTATCATGACCTCTTGCTCATTCAACTGAGATCGAGCCTACTAAACTTTCCCTTATCCAACTTTTTTCACATCTGTCTTTTTCTCGTTGTATGTGTATGATTATAGCATGTTTCTACTAATTTTCATTGCAATGCTGAGACCTGAGAGAGGTTAACCATGTAAAAAGAAAGAATCGAGAGCTATCGACTCAAATCCAGACTACATGGTACACTCCCTTTACTCCGGGTAGTAAACTAGTCGGGGCCAGGGGGTGACGTATACTTTCTGATGCTACTTGTACAGGCAAGCCAAGACAAAGGAAATATCTTAAGGGGATCAAAATAAAAATCAAAGGTACCTAGATAAACAGAGAATTGGAGTTTTGCTGGAAATGGGCGAAACAGGGCAAAACAGAGAACAGGCAGAAATATCCCCAAGACGCCAACTTCCTGTACTTAGGAAGGTGGTGTCTGGTCAGTTACTGTACATGAGTGCTGTATGCACATCTGCGCCTGTAAAACTTCCGGGTTGCAAGCTTGGTGAAGAGAGATGACCTCACATTGCTCTAGGGTCATCAATCACGCTTCCAACCCATGAAACAAGCCATACATATGACTCGTGTCAGAACTCCCAAGTTACCCTGCCAAGTTACAAGAAGGGGAATACGAGAAAGGAGTTACAAGTAACAATAAGGAGGGATGGAATAGATATGAAACAAGTAAAAAAGAGTCACCAGCGCGTATAAAAAGCGCGGCCACTGGAGGGGCTATATGTCGTCACCACACACATCTTCATCTATCTCTTCATTTATATTGGCTCAGATATGTTACTTCAAGACTTTTCAGACATCCTCATTGCAAATGACCTGCACATCATGGATAAACTTGAAAGCAAAGATATTGCTCAATTCTTTTCCATTGCTTCAGATCTGGTTGTTCGTGCTAGAGATGGTCTGCAACTAACTTCGACCAAACGGTGTGGAAATCAAAACCTAGGTGGTGGTGTTCTCTTTCTCTAACAACTATCATAATTCATTATATAAACCCAAGGCAAAGGCGCAATCACATATTCGATACAAGCGCACAATCAGAATCAAATCATTTTATATTTTATATTCAATAAGCTGAATGCCATAAATTAATAACTATCTCAAATTATACTCAAGTAAAGCAGCAAAACATTATTCAACTAAATCAAATTATCAGTATTATTTATTCATTTACAATTCATTAGAACACTACATACAACAATATCCGTACAAATCAATACCATACATATATAATCAAGAACGGATATGTGATACATACAGTTAGAATCAGAATAGTCAAAATAAATAGATCAATAAATAACACATCAAATAATCATGGAAGATAACATATTGAAAAGTGATTAATAGTTATTTGGGTAAACAAAAAGTATAGAAAGAAAAAATAAGGGAGAGAAATTCCTAGAATGAGGCTCAGATGCAAAAATGATGGAGGTTGAAAGCTTAGATAAAGAAAATACAAATAATGTAGTCAAAGTTGATCATCATCATATCAGTTTATTCCAATTGAAGAGATAAAGAAAGAATACAAATATTACATACCTAAATTAAAAGCTAAGAATGAAATGATCAAGTGATTAGACAATTAATTTAATGAAGATTGAAATGATTTAGAATGAATACCAGGGCAAAATGCGAAATTACAGATGATGATTGATGATTGATTGAAGCCAAGGATATAAAGAAATTTATTGTAGAGAGCTCAAATCAAGACAGAATTGATTCAATTGATCTGGGGTGAGATACTGGGACAGGAAAGTGGAGGAAACAAACTTACATACATAAACCTACATACATGAGATACAAATAGATCAATCAATCCAAAAGCACCAAACAAATCTAAAATAAACAACGAGAAAGCCAAGAAAAGAAAGGAAGGAGTTAGCACATTGTAGAACTCCTACGCAGTGTAGCGTAGGCTGAGCCGGAGAGGGGATGAAGTACAACAAATGCAGTTACGCTGCCCTCTACCTTTTTGAATCTCTAAGTTCAGAGCCAAAGTTGACAATTCTAAAACAAATTCTCCTGCTACACACAACCAATCACCTGTAATAATGTTGTCTTCCACTTTCTACTGATATAATCAGTACCAAACTTGGTCCAAAACAGCTCAAATCGAGTCTTCTGACTGTTTGAGTGGTCACCAAGTCCTTTAAACACTAAAAAAATGTTTAAACTAGGGTTAAAGAAAGTTTAAGCCAATCACTACACAAGAATTAATTATGTAAGACAGTCAAAAAACGTCTTTTGAAATAACCAAAACTGAGAATTTTTGAGACAAAAAGATAAAAAAAGATAGCAAAAAAAATTGAAGGATAGCAGGAATAGAAGCTAGTTGAACTTCTACAACCCTAACTTTATATAAAAAAAATTCTAGCACTAAAAAAAACTACTACTCAAAAAACTCTCAATTTAGAGAAGAAACGCTGAAAACCACACTGCAGACCTTTCCCAATCACAACTTTCACGGACACAACTTTCACGACTTCTAATTTTTTTGAAAAATAAAAATAAAAAAATTACCCTTATAAGGGTATAACACTTTTAAATCACTCAAAAGGCTTATTAAAAATAAGACCCTTAAAAAAACTCTTTTAAAAAAATGCTGAGCTCCCAGACACGCTAAGACACAAAAAACAAACAAACCCAGACACACTAAGACACTAAGACAACACACAGAACACACACACACACACACGGACAGACACACAAAGATAAGATAGATCCCCCTCTCTCAATCCCTCTCAATCCCTCCTTCTTATACCTTTTTTTTCTTCCATTAAATTTGATTTTTTTTATTTATTCATTTGGTAATCACATCATCCAGCAGATCCAAGTTTTTTCTTTACTAAGTAAGTCCAATCTTTTCCATCTCCTCTCACCCTTCCTATTAGCTTCTCCGATCCTTTTACTGATCTAACTGATCCTTTTTTCTTTTATATATATTTTTAATTTTATTTTAATTTATCATTCTTTTTAGTTCTTCTTTAATCAGATTGATCGATCCGTTGGTACGTTTGTTTGTTTTCTTTATATGTATTTAAATTTTTAAATTTTATAATTTAATTTTTTTTAATTGAATTTGAGTCCAATCAATCAATCGGTTGTTTGATCACTTTCCCCATCCTCTGCTCCTTTCACTCAATTCAAATTTCAAATTTTCTTTTGTTCAGTAAGTTCTTCTTTCAATTTGATCTCTTTTGATACAATAACTGATGATTTGATCTCCTTCCTTCTTCTTAATAGGTTCATTCAATTTTAGCTCGGTCTCTTTTCAAATCAATTGATCTCAATCTTTAACTTCAAATTTTAAATATTTACATTGTACCTTGCAGCTCATCAATATTCAATATTGTCAACTTATACAATGATACACATATTTCTCCTTCCTTAACTCCAACTCAAAGTTTTTCTTCTGCTCTATCTGCGGGTGTATGTAAAGATGGAATGGATATCCACACTTTGCTGTATCACTTCTCTGCCCACTCTCATCAACTTGTGGTTCCTGCAGATGTGCTTGACACTGCTCAATATGATGAAGCAAAAAACGCTCATACATCATATGTCAGAGAACATGGTTCCAGTCACAAAAACCATTCATGTGGGAGGTGCACCTCTATTACCCACTGTGAGTTGTCAGATGAATACCCAGGTATGTAACAATTTTTCTTTTTGAATGATTACTTGTTGAATTAGAACCAATTGAATTGAGTTGAATACTTTCTATCCCATTGATCTGTGCTGTAGTTACTGATGGTTTAACAATAGGACATTGGCGCTGTAGTGCTTCTTGTTCTCAACTGGAAAATATTGCAATGGAGGCTGATGATCCTCCTCCCAATGGCCCATGCCTCAATTCACTTGACAATGTCCGCTCACAATATTGTAGCACACACTTCCAGCGCTTGCATAAGCAATGTGAGGCTCAACCCTGCACGCGGCCAGTAGTTAAAGGAACAAAAACTTGTTCCCTCAATATGCACATCAAAGCAGCTAAAGATTTCTATCAGGCTGGTAACTTCCAGCTTCACCCAATGCTCAATCAACCAGGATCAAATCTACGTCTGGATCCAACAGTTCATCAGAATGAAGAGACAACAGAGCGGCAAGACTATGATGATATTCAACATGCAAATGAATCTGAAAGGTATGACAAAAAGGGACGTGATGGTGGATCTTCAAGCAATGACTCTGCCCCCAAGCTATCAAGATCAAGGACAACCAATGACCAGCTCATTGTAGGGACTTGTGGTGTTATATTGGCAAGGCAGACCATGTATAACTCTGAATCACCAAGTGCTGTAAAGGTATGTCATAAGCTTTTCTCTCTGGATAAACCTATTTCATGTTTACAATGTTGTTTTTGGTGTTAAATAGCTTTTCCCATTCCCAAATAACATGCCTCAGGTAATCTTCTATGACAATGCATGCAAGCTCTTGGCACACATCTATAAATCAGATGATAGTGAGCGGAGCAGATTTCAAGAGTCTATTGTTGCAGTGGATGCATTTCACTTCAAATCACACAAGGAGGATGACTGTTTCTGTAGGAAATGGACAGACCCAAACTTATACCCTCAATTGAAAGATCAATGGTATGGGGGTTTTGCATCAATTTGCAGGGGACAGACAGCAGTACAGAATAACTTTTTCCTTGATGAGATGGTTAGGCTACGTAATATTTGGTTGTGTGAAAAGCTAGAGAAACGGAAGGACATTGGTCATTTGGGGGATTTACATCTTTGATTACTAGAAAAAACAAGACATTATCTCCATATTTTTGAAACAACCATGAAAGAATTTGATACCCAATTCTTTGTTTTGAAAATGACCATACAATCCAAGCAATACTACACATGAACAGCTCATGATGTAGTAAACCACAATCATGTAATTGAGTAATTATACCTATTGATATTGGATTCTATCATTATGTAACATACTGATTATGCAATGAAATCTTTTTGGGTCATATAATGATGTGATTCATTATTGAAAACAATCAACTGGTGATGATCACATCCCACTAGCAAACAGCTATATATTCACTTATCAACTTTTCAGATGGTACAACTTTAAGTACAGCTTACTAGCTTACAGCTGTATCTGTCATTACTGCAAGTGTCACTTCAACTAGACAATCCAAAGTCACCCTATATTAGTGAAGGTAAGATCATTTAGATTAGCTTTATTGAAAGTAGCATGATATTGAATCAACAAATCAAAATTGAATTCAATTGGAATGAATGATAATAAGTTAATGAAAGAACACATTGAATAGCAGATCAAATTCAAAATAGGGAGATTAAAAGGCTCTAGATATTGGAATGAATGATTTGATGTAATAAAGAGAGTATGAGAATGAATGATTTATTACTTATGCCCTAGTATGATACCACCTCTATATCAGAACTGTTGGCCAATGTTTCATTGTGTTGCATTTTTTTTCTGCTGACAGCTGATCCTGAATCCCCACATTGCTTTTGCTTCTGCCCCTCATTTGCACCACAATACTTATTCTTGCTCTCCCTAGCTTGCTTCCATTCTTCAGTGTAAGTCTTAAGTGCTTCTCTCAATGTGATCTGGGGTGTGGCTTTGACAACCTCACTCAATGTCACAGCACCTACAATAAAAATCCAGACATCAACTCGGTAGGCGGTAGACTGTCCATATTGGTAAGCCTTACCAAAACATGAATCCCAAGCCTGACGTATATTTTTTGTAGTAAATATATTGTAATGCCATTTCAATACTTGTGAGAGTAGCACTGCACTATCAGGCCATGTTCTCAGCACCTGAATGTACAATGTTATCAGCAATCAGAGACAACAAAAGCGCGAAAATGAACTACACATACCTTTGGTTTTGCTTTGCTTTTTTCTTTGCCATCATTGGTAGAACCAAAAAATACAACATCTGAATTGATTGAGGAACTGCGTAGATGAGACGATTTTGGGTGGGTTGGGGATTTGGGCATTTGAAAGGCTGATTTGCAACGGAATGGAGAACAGTGCTTAGGGCCAGATGGTTTTTGATTAGTTGCATTCTCAGTAGATAATGAACAAGCTTGAGGTGTACAGGTCCCCAATGATGATACATTCCATGATAATGGAATTGAGAGGGATTTGTACGGACCCTCAGTATTCACATCTGCCTTAACTACCCAATTGATCACTCCAATAAGAAGCTAGCTAGACAATCCACAGGTATTTGGCAGGTCCTGATGGAACATGACTTATGGGACTATTACAACATTCAGTGAGCCAATCAGAAGCTTGAACCCTCAGCCTCAAAGGGTGCCAAGTGCCACCAGACTGGTTGTTCCAAGGATAAAATAACTCAAGCAGAGCACCTCATTCAAAACTCAAATACAGCCAATCCTGTAGAAGACAGCTCAACTAAAAAAGGAGATCCGCCGGAAGACGATGATGTTGCAGATTGCTGTGCATCAAAGATCTTGATGAATCAATCTGACTTCAAGAACAAAAGACCAATGCTTCAGAGGGTCATTGAAGAAGCAGGCCACCTATGCATGTCCTTTCTTACCCAAGTTCCATTGAAAGTGGAATCTGATTGAGCTTGTCTGGTGCTATACCAAGGGAGGTAAGACTCACTGTCTCCATTTTGATATCTCTTTGTTGATTTCCCTTTGACCACGCAAGCTGATACAAGATATGTATTTGTAAATTCGACTTTGCCTTAGAATATTGTGACATAAGTCACACAGCCAATACTCTACAACAATCTAAGGACTTCAACTCAAGGTTGTGAAACAAGTGGCACTTTAGAGCCACTGGACCTTTCTTTGTGTTTCTCATGTCTACATTGAGTCTGTCCCTGCCTGGCCCCAAGGCCTAAGAGCTAGGGTGAGCCCTGATTGGCCCTGAGTCATTTTCAGAGGACATTGGGTTCTTTTGAGGCCCGCACAAGCTCCGGGAGCCTACATTACATGGATGGCCGGGTCACAGCCGTCACATAATGTCGGATTTTAGTTTGTGTCTTTGGTCACGTGACCGACGCTTTCAACAGGGCTGCGCAAGGTGCATAAAGTACAATTGTATGGTACGGCAAAAATCGGATTTGGTTGGGGTACCTGACAATTAAGAAGTTCTGGCGTGTTTCAGTTTAAGTGAGTTCCCCTATCTCCCGATCATCGGTCTTGTAGTCACACCACTGACTTATTACTTTCACTCTTCAGAGCTTCATCACTTTTCAACCACCACTTTATCTGCCTCTCACCGAATCTATCGATATCCAATGGCTTCTCTCCTGCGACGCAACGTGCTCCATTCCTCCGTACGCATGTTGCTAGGCTTACCCCATACCATTGATTACTCATAGCTCTACATACTTTTTCAGTCTTTCCGCCAGGTAGCAGGCCAGACACTGGCACCTCGTTTCCTTTCTACCAAGGTGCTTTCCCCTGTCACATTTTGCCTCACTCCATATCACAAGGCTTGCGATATTCGATTTGCTCATTAAACCTTGAACCCGCAGTCTATTCACGATGAATTGGCCGAAATTATTCCAGAGCGCTTGGAATTGGCCAAAAAACTTAAATCGGAACACGGCGACAAAAAACTGGGCGATGTCCAGGTTTCACACGTATTTGGTGGGATGAGGGGTCTCAAGAGTATGCTTTGGGATCCTTCTGTGCTTGATTCCGAAGAAGGAATTCGTTTCTGGGGACGAACAATCCCAGAATGTCAGCAAGTGCTTCCGAGTGCGAAGGACGGCTCAGAAATGCTCCCGGAAAGCATGTTCTGGTATCTTCTTACTGGAAAAGTTCCCAGCGAGAAGCAAGTTGAGGCCTTTCAAGCTGATTTGGCTGAACGAAGTACGAAAGTGCCCAAGTTCATTGAGAAATTAATCGACTCTTTCCGTATGTTTGCTCACTCTACATTCACTCTCAATCTCGCCAGCTAACGTGACAGCGCATTAAATAGCCAAGACGCTTCATCCTATGACACAATTTGTCATGGCTACCGCCGCTCTCAAGTGAGTATCTTAGACAGGAGCAGTCGACAAGATTCAAGGTTACTTATCATATAATTCGTCTGTAGTCATAACTCGAAATTCGCCGCGGCTTACTCATCTGGTATCAAAAAGTCTGATTACTGGAAGACGACCCTTGAAGACTCGCTCGACCTGGCAGCAATGGTTTATCCGATTGCGGCTCGCATCTACACCTCTAAATACAAGGACTCTTCCAATATACCTGCCATTAACAAAAGCAAGGATCTCTCGTGGAACTACGCCCAGCAGATTGGTTTTGGTGACTCTCAAGGGTTCATCGAAGCTGTGCGGTTATACAATGCCTTACACACTGATCACGAAGGAGGAAACGTTTCAGCTCATACCACTCGTTAGCTCTCATCTCTCGATGCTTATTCACATCGTTCGATTAGCTAATGCCAAATTACCTAGATCTCGTTGGCTCTGCTTTGTCCGATCCATACCTTTCTTATTCCGCCGCACTTGCTGGTCTTGCTGGTCCTCTCCACGGGCTTGCCAATCAAGAAGCTCTGAGATTTGTTCTTGAGATGAAAGCTGCGATTGGCTCAAATGCTGGTCCTGAGCAAGTCAAGGAACATGTTTGGAAAGTTTTGAAGTCCGGGCGAGTTGTGCCCGGCTACGGGCACGCAGTTTTGAGGAAGCCTGTAAGATTTTCACTTCTTTCTTTGATGTTGGAATTGAGCCACTCATCGGATGGTGTATGCTTCATTCAACACCAAACAGGATCCCCGTTTCGAAGCCTTACGAGAATTCGGAAACAAGCGACCTGAAGTCGCAGCAGACCCTGTTTTCAAGATTGTTGACAGCCTTTTCCAAGTTGCACCTGGTGTCTTGACTGAGCATGGTAAAACTAAGAACCCGTTCCCAAATGTTGATGCAGCCTCTGGATGCCTTTTGTACCATTATGGTATGACCGAATTCGAGTACTATACCGTCCTGTTTGGTTGTTCGAGGGCCATGGGTGCCTTGAGCCAGCTGGTCTGGGATAGGGTACACAACTTGCCAATCGAGCGACCGAAATCGCTCAGTATGGAAGTACGTTGTTATGCCTCGTTTCTGCTGCTTTATTCAATAGGTCAACTGACAAGTTTTTTTCTCAGGCTATTGCCAAGATCGTTGGGGCTTAGATACTACGCGATCAACCAGTAGTTATCTGCCATGTCCCCCTTCAAAATTGCTACTCATGGTCTTCAGTTTTCCCCGTGTTTATCGCAATGCATAGATTTTCAAATGACCATGATAATGATTATCGTGAGCCGCAGCTCTCCTCCTCATTCAATTTCCATGTGAGACGCTTTCACCATCTACAGCCAAACTTCATCGAAGTCGCACAGGTTTACTATTGATGACATTCTCCTTGGACCTGGACTACGATGTGCTCACCAAGACTACTCTCAAGATGAGGGAATATGGCATTTGATGACTTTTCCCTCTCATAATGCCGCTGGTGTCTATTTCAAGCTAAGCAGTGCTATGCATAGCCCCTTTTTAACCAGATTTAGTGACCCCTTGACCAATGAAAAATCCGTGTTGGATGAGTGGAATATGCTACTTAGAAAGTACCTTCGATAAAGATGTGCTGATAGGCCCAAGTAAGTCAGGCTGTGGTCCATACATCCTGCAGTTGTGGTGGCTGTCCAAGATATGTCAGAGTAATATGAGAAATCAAAACAAGTTTGCTTACATATCTCAAAGCAGTTCGATGATTGATTAAGATGATTGAACATTGATAGGGCAATATTGTAAGAATTATGATCTTAAGTTCAGAGAAATATATCAGGTCATAAGAAATGGTACTGTCATAAAAAAGTACCCACCTTGATCGTCTCTTCAACAATAAGCTCCTCCAGGGGTTTGCTTTGCTGTATCCGAGTCAATAAATCATGGACTTGTCCATCAATGTCCAAGCTTGGCACACTTTTGGACTAGACATTGCTGAGCAAGGAAGTACCCAGCTCTCCCATACAGCATGTCCATGTGAATATTGGATGATGAAAGTAAACTACAAATCATTGGGGAGCCCTGGTGTTTGATCAATGGTCTGTTCAGTCCTGGCCGCATTCTAAGAATGATGCTGCTCATGATTTAGACATTTTGCATTCTACATACCTATGTACCAGATTGATATGTGATATACATCAAATTCAACGTATGTTCTTGAAATATTTGGTTTGTATATGAGATTGTGGAGACCAGATGGTGATACAAACAATAGCCACAAGGTAAAATTCTGTAGTGCGCCCCAATTTGAATACAAATTCTCATCTGTAATTGCATCAAGATTGTATGTAAAGCAGTTCCTATCAAACTTGGAACTTGGAAGTCCCTCATTTATGATGAGGCAGGCCGAAATCGGAAGGAGTCTTCGACTCACCTCAGTGCACATCAAGGCATTGCCTGGGTCGAGGGAGGTTGTGGGATGAGCCAGCAATCTATCACATGGGTGTTCTAAGTATTATTATCATGTCCATCCACTCATGCCACCGTTGTATGGATTCCTTTTCTTTCATACTTATCGCCGAAAGTATGTCTATGGAGTCCATTGACACCTCCGGTAGGTGCTCATATCTGATTGGGTCAAGCAGTCGTGTTCGTTAGTATCAACTTTGAGGCAGTTTATTGGAAATCTTCGCGCTAGCTCAACTCTAGCCCACCTATGAGAGGGTTTGCCACTGAGGTTTGCTGAACAGATTTCTTTCTTTGCGCCGATGATTTCTCTATCATCAATCAACCTTGACTTACTTCATATATCATAAAACCTCTCTGAAAAACTGAACAAGCTTTACGCTGCGGAATTTGAAAGTTTCTCGCCTCAATTTATCCCATCGGACCCAAGTGATCAACTTCCACAAACCTCGCCTTCCAACCAAATTGTTGTACCATCATACCAAAACTTTTACGTGTTTCGAATGATTGTACCCGAATTCCAGTATAAATTATAAGAATCTAGTAGCGTTCGTTTTCCTTAAACTTCTGCGATCGTTTTCATTTATTTATCATTAATATATCTGAATGAATGTGTCACCTTTACTATCTCAGCCCAAACTGACGCTTTTGCCATCTGCCCATTTGGTTCATCTCGTATTCCATTCTTTCCCTTTTGTGATCTTACAGGATCTTACCACGCTTGACTTCCATTATACTCGCCTTTTCGGTTTATGTAGTCGACCATAAAATCTATTTCGCGATTCCCGTTCAATGGTCTTATTCTCTTGCTGAGATCGTATCTTTAATTTATTGCATTTCCCTGATCTTTTCTTCACATTTTCAGCCATCTTGGTAGTTTGAATCTCAAGAATCAACATGTTCACTCGATCAGGTCCTTCGAATCAGTATACTCTTCTCCAACAGAGTCCTTCAAGCCCTGGCATCAAGCCAGAGACACCTTCTTCACCCTCTCATCATCAGTCTCGCTTTCGGCTTTCACTCAAAGGTCCGAAGATCCGTAAAATCGTCTTGTTTGTGACTTTATCCACGGCTGTGATACTTTTGGTCGTCTATCGTGAGTTGATCAGGAGCCTTTACACATGAAGACCGATCCACCGGCTTCGTATCATACATCAATTTTATTTTATGGCTCACTCCTTATATCTTTCTATCAGCAGCACTTGAATTCATCACCCCCGGCTCTGTCGCTTTGCCCGAAGTCTTGAGGTTTGGCCCGCATTCAGCTCAGTTAACTCCTTCCTCCGACCCAACATCTCAACATTCGGCAACTCCTCCACAATCACATCCCACAGAGAAAACAGCAGAGTTTTCTTCATCATCAAAGACAGTCGAACTATCGAAGACATTGACTTCATCATCATCGGAGTCCAAGCCGGCCGAACCTGTGGTGTCACCCTTGGCGTCAAAGCCGCCTGTATCACATCATGTTCCAACCCCTACAAATCCATCCCAGCCTTCTCTCTCACCTTCATCGCCCTCACAATCCGTCCCCCTGTCGGCTCCAGCACCACCCTCAGGGATCTCAACACCATCTACCCTTCCACATATCAATCAGCCAAGTGCACCACAACCGTTGCTTATCAATCCTAGTGCCTTCACACCTTTGAAAAAGACTTTGTGTGATCATTGCGGTTGTTCTACTGATGGTACACTGAACCGCTCATTTAATCAACCTGACCTCCTCGGCCCAGCTTTTCTGGATGCCAGTCGTATCGTACCAGGGCAAACCGTAGCTCCATCGACGCAGACTCGTACTATGGGTCAGATCTGGGTTAGCAATACATCTTACTTTGAACTCAATATGCTGCTTGTCACGCAACCGCACAACTGATAACATCCCCTGTTGTTTTGATCAGGCATCTATTCGAGATGTTTACTGTCAGCATCCAATGTTATCACCCGAATCCGCTGTCAATCTTCTTGACAATACTGCAACCGACTCACCGAGTCTGTCAACTAGAATACAATGGAACCTCACTAATACTGTACCTTCTATTCCGACGCTTTACCTCTTCACCAAGACCAGTCGCCTCGGTAGAACAAATGCTCTACGACCTGATTATTTCAGACGACATGTTAAAACAATCACTACTCATATGGATCGTGTGCGTTCGCGGGGGGGCAAATATTTTCCCGAAACCGAGACTAAATGGGGTACAGGTCCACGTCAGCTGATTTGGTTAATAGTTGAAGATGGTGAACAAATCGCACCTGAAGTTGAAGCTGTCTTTCGTGCAAGTCAAATACCCTTTATCTATCTAGCGTATGGTAGTACGCATCGATATGGAAACGCTCAACAGAACGCTGCTTATGCTCTCATACATCGTCTCTCGCGATCGGTTTATGGTCATGGCCCCATCGTTTCTATCGATGACGATGGAAATCTCTTAGCTGATCTATTCGATCTTGCTTGGAGAGTCAAACGACTCGGAGTTTGGCCAATGGGAAACCTTGGTCCCACCGGATGGGAAGGTCCAAAGTATGATCCCATTACCCATGCTTTCATTGGCTGGCAAAAGTCAGCAAAAGATAATCGCCGATTTCCGGTAGACAATGGAGCATTTGCTTTCTCGACTGAGGTCTTTGGTACTGGGAGAATGATTGGTCCTCGTTATTGGCCCACTGACTATCCTGGAGGGGAGAGTGAATTTGTATCGCAGATTCTTACAAAGATGGAAGAGGTTGAACCGTTATGTTTTAACTGGTAAGCTTTGCCCCTTTCAATTCACCTTTTATCTCAATTACTTCTGATGCTGATCATATCTGTTCACTACAGTCGTGTTGCCTGGCACAACCAGGCTTTATCACCACCGTGTATTGCTCATGATCCCAAATGTCGAGAGTTTGACATCCCATCGAAGCCATAGAGCTCGTTAGTTTTTAAGACAATCTACCTAATATTCCCTACATCGTCAATCCCATTTGAGGTCCTTTTTGCTCAGCCTGCTGATTGAATATCTGGATTCTCACCAGCCCTCGCTTCCCAATGATTATCATCATACCGTCTGGTATCGCTTCCTTACAGCACTCCAAATCTAACAACAAAAGTTGGAGTTCCATTTTGTCCTGCCAAGATCAGATGCCTACTTGTTTTTCTTGACCCTTTCAAACTTCCTCAAAACATTCATTTCTCTTGGTTATTTTTACAATAGCCATGTTCTATTGCGCGGCTGTCTTTTGATGTTGATCAATAAATCCACTCATTTTGAACACTCGATATTCTCGTAGCTTACTGTGCCATCTCATTGCCTCTTTCTGATTCACTATTCACCTAAGCTACTTTTTCGGCTATCCTACTCCCAAATGAACATCAGTACACTCAAATGTAGTACGGACGTGATACATGCTCGACAAGTCCAATGCTTGTTCAGTGCAAAAGCCAGCACACTATCATGCCCTGGAACTTGAAGATGGCATTGTCTGAGTGGGCTGGTAAGAGAATCAATTCATTGTCTGCAATAGTAAAGTTAGACAGGATACAAGGTTTGGATAATGCTTTGATGTGATTTATACACGAGAAACCCTGATGAGGACACCACAATGGATTATAAAACATGATCTCAGTGTCTGATAAATGTATTTAATACTTCCCGACAGAAGTGTGAAAAGGTGATCTGATTAAAAGTAGTTGTTTCAGCTTCCCTAGAATATGATCATGGATTGCTCTGATTGTGAACGCAAACTTGATTCAATCGGATTCTTGTGTGACTGCACATTTTTGAGAGAGGTGGCGGGATTGATTTAGAAGGGTATTTCAAAGGCAGGCGTATGCCTTGTCGCCATCCCTCATATTGGGTATTCGGGAACGGCTGATTTTGTGCAGCAAGGTCTCACTCTGGTTTTCATTTTGAGCTGGTGGTAGGAGTTGATGTTTCTCTAATCCAAGATGCGGCCGACAAAATGTTGGTTTAGCTTGAGGATGATTGGGGAAGGACCCAAAAATGTTGTCCCTAGGTATACGCAGGTTGCCATTGTTCAACCGATTTTGGTTGGGGACTTCGTCGAGTAAGCCTACGAGGCCAAATTGCGCTATAAACGACCCAATCTGGATATCAGGGATCACTTAGATGTGTTCAGCGGAACGAGACAAAAGTGCGACAATATATATCAGGTTAGCTGTACGTTGTGCTTGTTCTTACTGTGAGACGGATAGGATAGGATATGGAACGGAGTATTTCTTTCAATGTGTGCACTGGGGAATGAATAAATGCTTATACGAACAGGGTGACAGAATGCCGGACTGGATCTAAAAGATGAAAAGGTGAAATGTAGTTTCATCAATCTTTTCGAGTTCTAATCTAGTGTATCGAAATGAATCTCACCATGGTCCTCATTATCTGCCCTTGACGGGGAACCCAATCATGTGCAGAAATCAAACTCTGCATCGCTAGAATGTAAATCATTCGTAGTCTTTCACATCGCGTGTGCTCTTCGCCTGACCGGTTCCTTCCTTGAGCCACCGAGTAGAGCTGATCCCCTGGCAAGCCAGGGTAGTGTAAGATGATCGAGACCAAATGCAAAAAGGGGCGTTCGGGTGCCTTCAGGTCCTTGACGGTCTATACGATGTAATACTAACAAAACATGGGTCCAAAGTCATTCAAATGTAACTGGATTGTGATTACTCACGCTCGGCATACACAATCTCAGTAGCTCCTCCGCTGTGGTTATTATTCCTTTGGGGTAATCAGGAGCAATCTATGGAAGCAGGCGACCCATTGGTGGAAGTATCAATATATCCAGTTGATATGTGCGGAAGAGCTTCTTTACGTACGTTATCGTGCAATTCTTTCAAGGAAGTTAAGCCAACAGAGCAAGGTCTCATATTTAATTTTGTGGCGTGCCGATGTCTTACCAAGAGGTGCGCCGATGCGAGATTCCGCGTCTCGATGAAACAATAATTGAGCGTCTTTCCATCCACCCTGTAAGAGAAGTAAGTTCAAGTTTCAAGTTTCAAGTTGCCTATATATGACGATCACATTGTCTTCTGCGTTACTTACGCGGTGCACAGGATGTGTATCGGAAGAGGACATAGTGCGGGAGGGGGTAGACAGTCCTGACTCGGAAGCCAATTCGAGATACCTGCGACGGTTGAACCCCAAGAAATATTGTCCACTACATACATGCACATGGTGTCAGAGGAAAGATTTTGCAAAAATTGGCGAATATCATCAGGCAAAGATAGATAGTTATTCAAAAGCTTACCTCGTACAATTGGCCACTTGTCACAAAGAATTGGACTCGTTACATCTGGGGAGGATGGGTTACTTACAGTAGGAGGTTGACCAAGAGTAAGTTTTTCGTAATCATAGGAGGAGGTTGACCACGGGTGGTCTTCGAAACTATCTACGCTAGTGCTTGTATCAAAAAAGCTTGGGCTGCCTTGAGCATTACAGTCGGGAGGATATCTCATTACTTTTGATATTTTGTTACGGTCTAGATGATCTGTTGAATCCAACTACAGATGCAATTACTTGTGAGAAAGAGGAGAAGAAAGAAAAGAATACGATGAAAAAGGACAAAACTGATTGGATTGGATCTCTTGGAATCTCGCCCGTTTGTGAAGGGCTCAAGATCACCATTCCAAAGGGTATCTTGAAGCTTTCTACTACACCTCCACAGATAAAGCAGATTGTTGATAATGGTGGAGGATCATTACAAGACATATTCACGAGAGAATTAATGCAAATCACGCAGATAGGATGCAGACAAGGCTTGAGGAAAGATAACCAGCCAATAGGTTGAATGGCTCCACAAGATGAGCAGGCAGTAGGCTCAGTTGAATGATATCGTTTATAGGGCATATTCACTTCTGCCGAATGTTCAGTGTGGTCGGGATATGAGAGTTGTGAAGAGCTTGTAGAGTTCGTACGCAAGAATGCTAGAGTCGCATCACGTGGAATAAACAAGCCTGTTGACTTGTAGGTATTCGAGGTGTTCTCAAGTTGACCCAGATCATTGCTTCTTGCAGTATTTTTGAAGGCGTCACCGCCGTGATAACCGAGGTTGGACGGCGAATCTTCGAAAATTCCCAAGAGACCAGTTGTCTTTCTTTGCCCGGTGTTCTGGGTAGGAAGGTTGATCAATGACTCGTCCGATATACAGATAAAAAATGCCTCACTAACAGACAAAAAAGTACCATGGTTTGGAACCCAAGAGTCGTTCTTCTTCAATTGGTGTAGACCATCAGAATAACCACTCAAAGGATCTGTGAAAGGCCGTTTTCAAATGGTTTTCAATTCGATTTGAGATGAGCGAATAGAAAGGAAAAAATCAATCATGAGATATAGCTCATTTTATCAGAGCTCTGGATGATGATCAAAGCTGACCCAAGCGATTGAAATGATCCAGTCTGGAATCAAGATCTACCGCAGGCTGATTCTGATGAAGGCTAGTTTGCAAAGGAGTGGTGAAGGTATGATGTTGATGAGACGAATAAGGGTGATGATGATACATTTCAATGATAAAGGATAATGCAGAAGAAGGAGAGGAAGGAGAATGGTAAATTGATTTGAAGAAGTGAGTGAGGAGGTAGATCGAAGGATTCCAAGTCAAGTGATTTGATTCAATTGACTCTTTTTCAAAAAAACAAAAACTGATTATGTAAGCAGAAAAAGACAAAGACGGTCAAGAGGATGAGTTATAGATCACCGACTGCGCGAAGAAGGTAAACAGTCAAGAGCTCATCAATCTCAATAAGCCAATCTAAGGGGGGTAGATGAATGATCTCATCGAATTTGTATCTTTTTTTGTTTTTTTTTTGCTTCATCAACTCAGTCTCTACTCTTCATATCATCAATCAATCTTCACTCATCAATCACTTCTAGTTTGATGGCCAAAGAAGACACAACTGCAATCATGAGCTTTCCAGAAGAATTCAATCACTGATTACTCACATTCGGCGGACAACGTACATACGTTCTATAGATATGGTCAAGTTGAAAACATGAAATTACGGGGTTCTAGAATGTGATGGGATACCTTGTATCTGAAAGATACAAGTCTGGTCTTGAACAAGATAATAATAATTTCGATAAAGAAAAGGTAAAACAGAAACAGAAAAGTCAAATCTATATAAAGTAATAACAATCTTGATGAGGAACAATCGTATAATCTGAATTAACTACTTAAACAGAAAATAAATAAAGGTACAGAATCTTTCTATAATGAACTACTTATTTAAGATGATTTGATAAAATGAAATATATAACCCTGAAATACAATTAACAACAGAACCGCTTATGACAAATATGATCCACCATATATAGCAACTAAAAGAGAGCTGAACAAGAATCCCAAACAGATTGAGGTGGGCCAGAACCCAAACTCGGTGATAGAACATGAAACTTTTGCAACCAAGGATCCAAAACTGTTGAGATTTGCAAAAGAGGAGTCCACATCATCCAGACTGGTAGTATCACCCCCCTGAAGAAGATATTCATAAACCCCATGAGAAGTAACCCTGTAATTGATGATATAAGACGCTATTCCATAGTCATAATCTCCCTGCAAAAGGTTCTCAAAGGAATCCTCAGCAGAAAAAATCTCCCCAACAAAAGGGGACAATAAGGATACATTAAAGACCGGATGCAAACGCTGCAAAGAAGAAGGTAAAATTAACTCAGCAGCATTCTTTCCCACCATCCGCTTGACCTGGAAAGGTCCTATCTGTCAAACATCTAATTTGTTCAACAGCCGCAAAGTGCGCAGATTCCTCCTAGAAAACCAAACCAAATCACCCGGTTTGTATGTTACAGCCAAACATCGAGAACCGTTGTAAAAGCGCGCCTGAGCAGCCTTTGCCTTTTCCAAGTTAATCCGCAAAGAATGATGAATGACGCAATGCTTCAAAAATGTCAGCAAATCACCACAAACATCCGGCCAACTGAAAGTCCTAGTCAAAAGATCAAGAGTTTTCATACTCTCCCAATGGCCTGCCAACGGTGATTCATGCATCTGCCGCATGATTGCTGTCCGAGCTTCCTTTGGCACATAAAGACAATCCCGCCACCACCATAAATTCCCGTGATAAGACAACTGCTTAGGCCTTCTACCCTGCAACAGAGAATCAGCAGCATAAAGATCATTAAACCAGCCTTGCGTCTCCAAAGAAGCGGGCAAGAAACAAGAGGGATTGGAGCGTCCTAAGATAAGATCCTTCCGCAAAGACACAACCTGAACATTCACGCCTTTGACTTCCCAAAATCCTAACAAGACAACTTTATCTGAAGTTGTTTTGCCCTCAGTTAAATCAGAACGTCGCAACGCAGGGTCAGCCGGATTCATACGGCCAGGAGTATGTAAAATTTCAAAGGAAAACTGCCCTAAAAAGGTAGCCCAGCCAGCCTGTCGAGGCGTTAAATCCTGAGCTGTCATGAAATACCTAAGATTTGCATGGTCAGATAAAACAGAAACAGCCTTGGAAGAACCCAGTAGCCAGGCGCTCCATTCCTGAAAACAGGAAATGATGGCTCCCAATTCTTGATCGTGAACCTGCCAGTTTTGTTCAGAAGGAGTTAATTTCTTGGAATAGTACGCTACTGGCCTCAATTTGCCAGAATCCGAATATTGTGACAATATCCCTGAAAATGCAAAACCAGACGAATCAACTTGAACTATACGTTTCTTATTAAAATCAAGATGCAAAAGAAATGGTGACGCAGCAAAAAGTCTTTGCAATAAGTTAAATGCTTCTTTAACTCCTTCCTTGATTGATCCGTTTTTTACATCCGCATTTGCAACTGTAAGATCAGTAAGGGGAGAGACAATCTGTGAAAAAGATGGTATGAAACGTCTGTAGAAATTCGAAAAACCCAGAGATCTCCTCAAATCCGCTAGATCAGCAGGATACGGCCATTCCGCTAAAGTATTCAATTTCTTTGGATCCATTCAAAGTCCCTCTGTTGAAATAACAAAACCCAAAAAAATAACTTCCGTCACAAAGAATTTGCACTTTGCTGGAGAAGCAGTTAAATGATGTTCAAATAACTTAGCTAGTATCTGCTCAATGTGGATAGCATGTTCCTCTTCTGACTTGGAAAATATCAAAATATTCTCAATGAAAACAAAACATGAGATGTCCAAAAATTCCCGAAGAACCCATTGAATGAACCTTTGAAAAGTTGCTGGAGCATTAGCCAAACCAAAAGGCATGACAGTAAATTCGAATAAACCCCACGGTGTTCGAAAAGCTGTTTTCCATTTGTCTCCTTTCTTCATCCTAATCAGATTAAAAGCAGACTTCAGGTCAATTTTGGAAAAAACTTTACAACCTTTCAATTGATTTAACAACCAAGGCATAACTGGGATTGGGTAACTATCCCGCTTAGTTATCTTGTTCAACCCACAATAATCAACACACGGTCGATTTTTCTTACCCGGAACCTCAACAAAGAAAATAGGAGCAGCCGCTGGTGAAGAAGAAGGTCTGATAAAACCTTTTTTCAGCATCTGGTCCAAGTATTCTCTCAGCTCAGTTTGCTCAGATTGGGCTAAGTTGTAAAGCCCACCAAACAGCGGTTCACAATTGGGTTTTAAATTAATTTCACAATCTAAAACTCGATGGGGAGGGAGTACAAAATCCTGCGGAAAGAAAACGTGTGAGTATTGTATACACGTCTTTGGAAGTTTATCAGGAAGGGACTTGTCAGGAATAGAAATAGAAATTGAAGCGCCTTCATTATGATTATATGTTGAAGGGATTTGTGGTTTTGACAAATTATCTGTTGCTGTAAGGGAAGAAACAGGAAAAGATAAGGGCAGAGCATTTCCTGACTCACAAGAAACTACAGATAGAGGTAAATCTGTCATTGTCGCCACAACCACTCCTTCAATAACAAGATATACCCCATTCTTATGGCAAACAGCTGAAGCCCCAACACTCTTCATCCACGGTAGTCCTAAGATCACATCCTGACCGTGTATCGAAGTTACTCCCAATTTCGCCGGTAACTTGATTGAAGTTGAATGATTCGAGACAGCTTTCAATTCACCAACCCACTCTCTATCTATCACACCTCCTGTTCCCGCTGAACCATCAAAACCAAAACAATGCATTGGATCTCGAGCAGTCGTCCTAATCCTATGCTTTGTGACCAAATCCTGATCAATAAGATTTGTCATCGCACCTGTGTCAATCAGAGCTAACACCATCACAGGAGAACTTTCATTCAGCAACGTAAATGGAACAATGAATTTCCCATTAGCAGTTTGACACGTATCAATTCTGATCAAATTGACATCAAACTCTACCTCTTGTTGTAAATCATTGGGAAAAATCATTTCATTCATTTCAGAAAAATAATTTGATATCAATTCGTTTCTTGCTGTTGATTGTCCTTCTGACTCGTGGATAAAAGCAATTGAATTGATATTAAATTCTTCTGATTGATCACTGATAAGTTCTTCATTTTGATCTTCAACATTGACCTTTGAAACTGACTTGATGTTTAAGAATTGTAATTTTTCTTGAAGGGTTTTGTTCTGATTTGGACAAACTCCTTTTGCGTGAGAGCCTTGCAAATCATAATTCTTCAAACATCTTGCACATATCTTCTTTTCTTGACAAGCCTTCATAACTTGAAAAAAAATCGAATTTTTCTTCTTAGCTGATCTTAACTCAATTGAATCAATTTCCATTGGAACAACTTGATCTGATTTGCTTGGAATTTGAATATGCATCGGTTTAAACTGATGAATGTGCTGAGAATCTGGCTTATGAGTTTTCTTGATGTAAGAAGGATGATTTGTTGGTAACTCTGATAACTCCTGTACAATTTCCGCTACTTGAACCGCTAACTTCATCTTCTCTTGCAATACATTACTTCCAATCCATCCATTCAATCTTACTGCTTCAGCTAATATATCTGGATCTAAACCTTTTACATACTTAATGATAGCATCTTTGGGCGAAATGCTAACATGTATGACTAGAGATCTAAACCTCAAATTATAATTGACAATCGTGTGAGAACGTTGTCGACAATTATCCAAATTTCTTCTATTGGTCTGATCTTCATTCTTGTCTGAAAAGTTGCTTTGCAATTTCTGCAAAAACAGAGGAAAACTTGTCAACGCAGGTAAACGATATTCTAAAGCTTTTAAATCATCAAACCCATCAAAATGTCCAAATTCAGCTGCATTGGTTTCAAGTAGAGATTGAAACCAATAACTGGCCGTAGATCTTGGTTCAAATAAAGTGGATAACCAATTTATCTTAAACTTTTCATCTTTGTTACTAAAATAGCTTCATTTTCTTGGATTTCTTGATAAAAATCTTGAAAAAATGATTTTAAATGCGCCGCAATACCGCTAAACTTGATGTTACTCTCCTGAATCTAGGTGTTGGTATGACTTGCGTATTCATTGAACTTGCACTTGGAGGTTGAAAAGGTGGTCTTTGAGATGGATGAGGAGGCATTGTAACAAATTGCGGAACCAAATAGCATTCTGAAAAGCTGAAAATCGATGAAAAGGAGGATGATTAATGACAGGATGATGAGGAGGAAAATTATAATTTGGAGGAAAATGAGAATTAGAAGGAAAATGGAGATTAGGAGGAACAAAATACTGCTGTTGTTGAGGAGTATAAGACATAGGAATTTGCTGATGAGGAGTATGAGATTGATGAATTGTTGGATCTCTCCTTATATTCATACTTTCAACTCCTTCTACTAATTCATCAACTGAAGCTTGCTGAAAACCTTGAGCTGGCTGTTGACTGGCTTGTTGATTATGATCAATCAATGAACTCATTCGAGTTTCAGCTAATTGGCTTTGTAATTGATTAACCTGATCTTGCAAACGCGCTATTTGCATTCCCAAAGACGGTCTCTGAGGCTGGGGAGCTTCTAAATTGAACATGAATGAAATCTCAGAATTCCCGGTTCTTTGACTCCAAGGATCCATATCAATTTACTTTGTTTGATGAATCTGATAAAATTGAAGAATCTGGGGTGATCTGTTCTAATCGATTTCTAAGAAGATGGATTCCTTCAATATATTCTATGAAATATAAGTTATCTCCTATCTGCAAATTATTCCAAAATATTTCTTCTGTAAATGGACTTTCTTCCGGAAATTCAAAATACGGTAATTCTTCAAAGTATTCTAAATTTTTGATAGAAATAGAAAAAGGAACTTGAAAATTTTGATATCTATAAGCTTGAAAAATTGATAATACTGTAAACATATAAAATTTTATGAAATAAAAAAAATTGAAAGGAAAAGATTAAAGAAATGAAAGAATTAATTCGAGACAGAGAAAAAAAAATTGTTTTTAAAGATCAAAATTAAAATGTGATGGGATACCTTGTATCTGAAAGATACAAGTCTGGTCTTGAACGTACAAAACCCGTTCTGGTCTGGTCTTTAATATGAATTGTTTTTTAGAGAGGAAAAGTAAGATAATAATAAATTCGATAAAGAAAAGGTAAAACAGAAACAGAAAAGTCAAATCTATATAAAGTAATAACAATCTTGATCAGGAACAATCCTATAATCTAAATTAACTACTTAAACAGAAAATAAATAAAGATACAGAATCTTTCTATAATGAACTACTTATTTAAGATGATTTGATAAAATGAAATATATAACCCTGAAATACAATTAACAACAGAACCGCTTATGCCATTGTACTTGTTACGGCTATGGATGACAAGGCACCATAGGTGCCTAGGCATGCAGCCTATCCTTGTCTTCTTTTGGTTTAGACTAGATGGATAGAGTGGCATCTGGGACGGGACCGGTTTCTTTTCATTCTATGACATCATATTTATAATGTTTGAATTGTAATTTTCTTTCATATATAAGATTTTGTTTTACCACTTGTTGTTTAGTTTTTCTCTCGTCACAATTTGTTTGTTTTGGTAGATCACAACTAACTCTAGGATCCTTTAGGTAAAACTCTATTTTTCTATTATATGAAATGTCATGATTTGTTTGTTTTGGTAGATCACAACTGACTCTAGGATCTTTTAGTTCTGATCCTCTTAACAGTACTTAGGTTGTGGCTCATTGATAGTTTGCCATGGCAGATTGATTGTACACTTCTTTGAGATTTGGGATACAAACAAAATTCATTAAAAGTAGATGATATTCTGGTATGTGGGTTTGTGTTGAAGCTTGTATTGCATTCAAGGCATCTTGTTGGAATGACTTCAAACACAAAAACACACTACAAATTTTGTAAGAAGATTATTGTACAGAGTTAGTTAGATGGAGAAAAAAAATCAGACTGCTGTTTAGGATCAGGTTATAAAGAACAAACAGAATTAAATCAACACAATGAAACCATATAATCAACACAATGAAACCATATAATCAACACAATGAAACCATATAGTCAAGACAATGAAACCGCATAATCAACACTGGACTGCTGCACTTCACCGCGTTGCAACGCTCTTCAAACCACTGCATCCTGGACATAAGTTCTCCAGTTTATGAGCTGCACAGCAGAAATCTTTGCTGCCGGAAATCCAGCACAGGGGGAATTTTCCCGCTGCAAAATGGGCAGTGGCAGCCCACTGGATCAGGTTTTTTTTATTTTGCTGTCTTGCTTGCAGTGAAGCACAACAGTGGCAATATTTGGTGTTTGATTTAATTTCTGCAAGCTCTCAACTCATTGAATTTAGATCAATGAGTCTTCACTCCTTCAAGTCATCATTAAAGCCCCAACTATTCCAGCTGCTGCTTCAATTGATTTGCTCATTGGGACTCTCTGTCTTGTCCACATCCAAGCACCTACAGATCTCTCAATTTTATGTGGTTCCAAAATTACTTGAAACATCAGCAGCAGCTGAGAAGGGCCTCTTGACTCCACTGGAAGCACCAGTGATCCTGAGGTAATTGCATATAAGGCAGGAGAGGATTGGGTATCTGCGAGCATGTACCTGTGAACCAAATATCAATGTGATGCATGGTAATCAGATTGAGTTTAATTGACTTACCTTCCACCAGAGGAGAACCTCTTTTTGATCCGCAATCTGCTTGGGATCAGCATGGTCAAAATTCTTGAGGTAGTTGTTCATCTTGTCAACTACTTGGGAGGATACCAACCCCAAATTCAACCACACCGGATGGTGTAACCTGATCAACCTCCAAACTATCAGCCTCAGATGTAGAAGGGTTGCATGATTGATTGAGTACTTTCTTCATTTTGATTTGAAGCTTCTGTTCTTCAAAGCAAGACCAAAGTAGGTTCCACACATTGAAAGTGTGAGAGTTATTCTGCCAAATGTTCTTTCAACAAGATGAACACACAGTCCTGGATGGAATATCAATGCCATCACCAAACTCTTACACTCAGGAGCCTTGTTATAGTAGATTCTGACCCTTTCTTGCATCTTGATGACCATCAACAAGATAGATTCATCTACCACCTTTGCTATATGTTCCAAGTGTGTAGGAAGGTTTTAGCACATGCCAAGAACCATACATCCACTCAGGATAGTCTCTTTCATCTTCTTTGTGAGGGTCACAAAGATCTTTCATGTTTTTAACACCAGTTCAGTTCAAAAATCATGATGTTGAAAAGGACTGCAACCACCTACCTTGAGATCCTCATTGACATCCTCAATGTTGTCCCAGTTGCTTGGCAAGAGACAAATTTTGTTGAGATACCCACAAGGCTTACCACCAGTATGCCATTGAGAGCCACTACCTTTGACCTTATTGAGATCAGCTTCAAGTAGAGAATTTATCACGTGGAAAAAGATGTTGTTTCAAAAGGGGGGTGATCAAACATATCAGTTTGTCAAAGATGAACCAAAACTGACACCATTTACCCCTATGCCTTTACTATACAATCTGGATTCAATGTTCCATCTGATTCCATAATCTGCAATGACACCAGGTCCCATATACCCAAGGTGTTTAGCCTCTTGCTCAAAGACTATGTGCCAGGTGCTTGATTGGGTGATACACAAAGTTCAGCTGAAGGAGAATAGATGAGACAGAAAGATAACCAAACAAATTGAATTCAACATCCCAAATTAGAGGGCAGTTGCACCAATGAATACATGTATGAATTGACTTCTGAGATCCACATGTTGTGAACAAGGGTGAACTTACACAAAATACTCTTGAAGTAGTACCCAAACAATTGAGCACTCACTGAGAGTTCTTTTAGGACCATCTGTTGGAGAGACAAATATACGCTCTTGGCTTGATTGGCCATCCATTTCTTACCAAAGAGTTTACCTTCCTGGTGGAAATAGTAAAAAGCTGCTTTGAGTAAGGAGTCTTCAATATAGCTCCATGACAAGGCACACCAAAGGATTCAGAGACATAGGATTTGGCCAAGAACTCAATTGTTGAAGATGTGATCAGTGTTTATAAAGAGAGACTTGATGAGAGGCTTAGATCCAATTGAGATTAATAAGCAATTGGCTTAATAATTCATCTTAATCATCATTCTTTGTTTTATATTACACTTGTGGTAAACAGATAATTATGACGTCATGTTTGATTTCCTTAAAGAGGCATTGAGGGCTCTTTACTTTGTTCTCTTTTCTTTATTGAACTCAAACATATTTTTATTACAATCTTCGTTTCTCTCAGATTGTTATATTCTTTTGTTCAATCAGTATCAGCTTCATTAAAAGCTGATTACCTGAATCTCACAGGTGTAAGTTACTTTTATTATTTATCAGTTTATGTTGATAATCAAACTCAAACATATTTTTATTACAATCTTTGTTTCTCTCAGATTGTTATATTCTTTTGTTTGATCAGTATCAGCTTCATTAAAATCTGATTACCTGAATCTCACAGGTATTGTTATATTCTTTTGTTTGATCAGCATCAGCTTCATTAAAAGCTGATTACCTGAATCTCACAGGTGTAAGTTATTTTTATTATTTATTACTTTATGTTGATAATCAAACTCAAACATATTTTTATTACAATCTTTGTTTCTCTCAGATTGTTATATTCTTTTGTTCAATCAGTATCGCTTCATTAAAAGCTGATTACCTGGATCTCACAGGTTTTACCTTTTTGAGTGATCCCTTCTCCTTTTCTTCAGCTACTAATTTGGCTGTCAAAGGAACTTTCAATATGGCCAATATTGCTACTTGAAGTCCCTTACAGGCCACGCGGATTCAACCACTGTAAATCCCATCACTATGAGACTTGGGGTTCCTAGTCAAGTTGTCCTTTGTCTTTTTTTTATTGCAGAACTTTCATGGGCAAGCAAGGGTGGACCTTTTAAAACCTGGAGTTCAAACACAGATTAGTGTTTCTGAAAAGCATCACTACCTGTGATGATTGAGAAAACATATTGACATTGTTAGTTTCATACTTTGGCTTTTCAAAATAGGCAGATAGCACACTGTGTTCCTCATCAGTCATGGTTCTCTTAATCCTCTTTGATTGTTTTTTGGACACCTTGTTAATGAAATCCCGAGCAAGATTGATCTCCTTGGAATGCATCACCTCAGCCTGGAAATGTAGGTAAATAGAAAAATCAAATGAGTCAATATCCATATTAGGAGCAAAGACATATAATCAACTGCCAAGAGAAAGAATATAACTTATCAAGGCATTTGATTGAGATTGCTGTTCTGATTGTTGTTGTTCACGTACAAGTTCTACTTGGACACATTTACAGTGCACAATGACCATCAGCGGAGGGGCCAACCATGTTTGGCACTTAGCAAGCAGCTGGTGGTCATTTCAAATGACGCAGGGTAGCAGGAACTTGACTGGATTGATCCAAGTTAACATCAGCCACTGCAGTTGATGAGAAAAGCTGAGCTGGATGAAGATCAATATCAAGGCATCTTGGAAAGGTAGGTGGTGGTAGACAGTATGTACTATTTAGAGTTTGAAGCAATACAAAAATTTGAATGAGCTGGAGTCAATCAAGTTGAAGAAACAGCACCATTGCAGGGGGCTTCAGTGGGCCTCCAACAGCCCACCAGCGCAACCTGCTGCAGAATCAGGCTGGGGGTGCGTTGGTCAAAAACGTGCCAAAAGGCGCGCCCACAAAGTACAAAAAGGAGGTAGGCGCGCCCAGAACTACTATAGTGGGTCAGATGGTTACTTGGTTTAGGTTGTTGTTAATATCACATGGACTCTCATTTTTTATTGAGAATGCCCAGGGTCATGTGCAAATTTGAGGACAACACCCGGTCAAAGCGGAATGAAGAAGCAATTGAATGGATCCTGCAGTCAGAATCAAGCCAAAAATCAAACAATGATTGATTCAAGGTTTCCCAGGTGCAGACAAGTTGGAGGAATTTGAAGAAGTTTTGGCTCATGGTCCGGATGTAAGACCTACAGTCATTACACATATGACAAATACTAAAATACCAAACTACTTAACAATTAGACTTAGTTAGCTTTCATACATATACTTTTGTTTTCCTCTCTACGCTTGGTTCCTTAGTGATCTGGGACTGACTTCCCACCCCACATCCTTTGGAACCAGGTAAGCGTATTTCTTGTCTCATTTCTCTTATTCTTCAAGACTTGTAGTTATGGTTGTTGGAGTGATCTGGGACTGACTTCCCACCCGACATCCTTCGGAACCAGTCTCCTATACTGGTTATTCCCGTTGGTTTGAATTAATTACAGTCACTTGGGTTCTAGAAACCGTCCCGCTGTATCAAACAGCGCCCCCGTTGTAGTTCAGTGAAGGTTTGAATACGAACCTTACACCGGAGGATCATTCAGCCATTGATCCTCCTTCAGAAGAAGAAAAATTCTCAAATGAATTTATAAACTCCATGTTTGATTTAAAGTTGTTCCAAGCTTCATACTTTCAACAAATGTCTAAGGCTGACACCAGCCATTAGTGCATCTGGAGCTCTGGTCCCTATCATTGTATGCTTTGATTAGTATAATTTTGCTTTATCTTCTCACATCTAAGTAATTAAGTGATAAAAATACCAGCCCTTACAAAAACTTGTCTACAAATCTCAAAAGGACCTAAAATTGAGTTGTTCTTTGCTTGAAAAAACCCGCCCAACGCGCCCAGTGGTGCCTGGGCACAGTCCTGATTGGAAAAAGAGCGTGTTGGTGCGCCTCTTGAAAAAGGCACTTGCCCCCAGCCTGACTGCAGAAGACCGAAAATGGTCCCTGTAGCGGGTTGTGCAGCTCACCGGCCACAGTACAGTGGCAATTTCTAGCAGTGAAGCCCTCAATCCACAGCGTGCAATGCAGCTGGGTATGGTTTCAGTACAGTGTTCAAATTTGTGCTTTGCATTCTGCCTCTGAGTGCTGCAGGAATGCAACAAGTCTAGTGTTGATATAATCAATTCTTTATTGAGGCACATGTTTTAATGTCAATAATGGAAAACAAAAACAGAGAACAGATGGATTCACACTGATAAAGTAATTGAATCACATTAAAGAAAGGACTTTTGGCCAACACATCTTGAGATTTCTCAAACCAATCTACACAGACAAAGTATCTGAAGCAAAACATGCACCACCCACATGGATGCCTTGCATTGGAGGATCTAAGGCATCATTGGATGCAAATCCTTTGACAGATTTTTTCCAAAGTTTCCATGCAAGGTATTGTTATGTGCCAAATAGTACCTTGGATCCAACCCTTGGAAACATTCTGTCAGAGGTTTGTGATCCAAGGACACCTCACATCTTGGACTCCAAGGCAAATATGCTGACAGTGACACAAAATGACTGAGTAAGTTGTCTGCTGTCTGGGAAACGGTCTGGATCATGTGTGATTATGCTGTCACAAGCTTTGACTGGTTGAGTATGTTTTTATGAGATTTTACATGCAAGGAAGTGGTGTGACAAATGATCTTGTAGGTTTTTCTTGACAAGAATTGTGAGGACTTTTTTTCACAACTGATTTGCCACACTATCATGGAAAGGTAACAATGACATTGAACTGTGCAGTGAATGAGACAGAAAAATGCTGAATCCAACATCTACATTGTTTTACATAAATATGGATGTCATTTTAAATGCCATATGGTGTTTCCAACATAAACAGGGCCAGTTAGTGAATAGTAGATATAATACACTTGAGAAAAAACAAGTTCTACAAGTTATACTTACATAGGTTTCTAAGGCGAGTCTTGCAATAGTGCTGGTCATTCTTTCCCCCTGGCCTGCAGTGATTGAAGGTGTTTGGTTTCCCAATTCAAAAATTAACTGCATGAAAGCTTCCAGATGCTCAACTGGGTTATTTGGTGTGTAGTCAGCTACAGATCCTTTTCTAAAGGCATTGCTACCTGTCTAAGATCTGTAAGTATTCATACTATTAGGACATGGATGACAAAGTTGAGACATGTTCACATCAAGCTATCTTTCCAATTCAGACGGTGCTGTTACAACCCTGACTGCAGAAATTCCATGGTTTCTGCAAAAATTCCGCTGTTTCTGCACTTTCCACCTGGCCTTGTGCAGGCTGCAGTGTTCTCTGGGACCATTCAATGGCACTGACTATGATCAAGCATCAAACAATAGCTAGCCACTATCTGATTGGATCTATGGTGTTCAGGCAACTTTTACTATTCTACCTGATGGCCATTCAAAAAGTTCTCACCTGCCTTTGCTGTTTTGTCTCCTTGTTTTTTTTCAAATTCATGGCTCACTCATCATGAATTGGCTGTTATCATCCTATCAACTGCAATTTTGCAAATTTCCAATTGTAGTGCAGAAATCACATTTCTCTCAGATCTGTTGATCAAATTGCCTTGAAGGTCTTTATGATCTTTAACTTTTTGTTCTTATCTGAAGCCTAGGATCAATTCCATACTTTCTTTATTTGAAAGTGAACAATATCATCTATGGTGTCGACTTAGAGTATCCTTGCACCTTCTTGTCTCTTTCAACCTACATCTTTCTCATCTTGACTGTTTTTGATACTTTTTTTGTGATAAAGACATGGTTGATGATTGAAGAGAGCTGATGAAAAGTTGACTGTTGGAGAGAGAGAGAGAGAGTCTCCTAATATGTAGTAAGCTGATGAAGTATGTAAATTCACTCTCATGGTCAAGATTTGTTTGAAATTACACTTCACAGAGTAGTCAGGTGACCGAGTTATGTATGTAAGACAACAATTCGTCTGATTAGCTCATCACTCTCCTGTTCTTTCAATTCACCATTCATTCGATCTGAGTCGAATGGTCAATTCTAATCAACTTCAACTTCAACTTACCATTCAAATCACCATCAGCCTTCTCTCATCCACAACACTTTAAATCGCTTCTTCCTTTGTTAAGTTTTGGAAGTTCAATTCATTAAGGTCAGTTCTTTCCTTCATCTTATTCACATTCGATATCCTTTCTGAACTGATCACATAGATCTCAATAGTCTTCCAACTTCCGTCTCATCAGCGTCTTCAAACCATGTCTGCTTCAGACAATGATTCGATCGATCTTCACTCAGGACCATCTAGCCCTCTATCTCCTTGGGATTCTCAATCGGATTCTCAATCAGAATCAGAGTTACTTATGAATTCGAATTACGAGATGATCCAACCTGAGATCGAATACGAGGTCGATGGTACTGTGAGCAGTTTGAATAGCGAGGACTTGGATCAAGAATGGGAGCATTTCCGATCACCTTCACCCAGATCTCCTATGATCCCACAACAACTCCTTTCTACTCATGCCTCAGAGATCGCCGATGATCGATCATCAGTCGATGGCGAGGAAGAAGATTCTAAGCTCTTTGGTCTCGAACACTCAACTTCATCTTCCTCTATCACTCGATTCACAGACAGTTCCCAAGATGGCTCTGATACAACTCTAGACAGTCTCGCTACTCTCTGTTTGCCATATACGTTTCCAGATCCAACTCATAATCCAGATTCAACTGACAACAAACTCTCCGATCTATCCACCCAAACCTGGACCGCTTCAGAAGTCTGTTCAGATACTGACCCTTTCCATGAGCACGATAGTTTTACCCTTGACGATCGAACAGCTAGCGAGGTTGGAGGCATGCTCTACGAGGGGTCCCCAATTCGAAGCTCCTACAGTACCCATTCCTCCCATTGGCCCAATCTTTGCACATCTGATGGTCCTCCTAGTCTCAGCGGAATTCATTCTCCAGATCTGAACACCACCGGCCTTGAGCTTGACGTCTCATCTAACCCTCAAGTTGCCTGCACTAGTCGATCCTCCAACATGGCTCCAGTCACTTCCCCGGCCCTTCTGTCAGACTCGATCACCGCTTTTCACGAGCTTCACATCTATCTACTTGGGAAGCCAATGCCGAGATGCGAAATCCGTACCCTTTTCAACAAACTTCGTACAAATCTCATCGCACATCCGACCTTGCAAGCCCTTGTTCTTCAACAGCAATCTGATAATCAACATAGGTGTACCAAAGCTGTGATTGGGTTACCCGATCTCTATCGGACGGTGATTGCACATTCACTCGGCTCAACTTCTCAGCCTGCGCATCGTCAATCATTGCGTCAAACTTCCGACCTTGAGATTATCCTACACGACCTCACTCGTCTCTCCGAAGAGGGTGCTTATCTACATGCCGCCTCACTCCCTGCTCGTCCAGCTCTCGTGATTTACCGAGTTGATCCTTCGACCTTTGTAATGCCACACTGGCTTCCGCCTCTTTTGCTCAGTCGTCGTGGTAGTGATAACCTCATGACGCTCATGCTGATTTCAGACTTACCTTCTAAACCCGATCTCAACATCTCTGTCGATTTAGGATCAGCACAGAATAGTCAATCAAGTGAAAAATGCGTTGATGCCCTCGAAACCGATTATGCTGATCTCTCCCATCAGATCTTGCGATGCACTGACTCGCAGGGGAGCCCAAGCTCAATGATCATTGATTTAAACGATCTTGACATGCTGTCTTCACCCTCCGTCACCCAACTCCGAAGAATGATGGTTCCTGTCCAATCACCCAAGCCGACACTCTTAAAATCCATCATCCTTTCAACCGCCGTTTTGGTCATTTCAACGATGCTCATGAGCTGGTTCACTCTTCACTCTTCTCAATCGATGCCCTCGACAAGTCTCCTCTCCGCCTGCCAAGCTCATTCCATCTTTGATAGATTGGTTCCAACTCTTAGGTCTTCCTGTAGCATCGATCCTTTGTCATCTATAAATGATTCTATGCTTCCTGAGCCTGCACAGCAAGTGAACTCTCTACGTACTGATGTGATGCCTATCTCCAAGGAAGTTCTACCGGATCCTAATCAAGGCATGGCCCACAAGCACATCAATCCTAAGTCAAAGTCTGAACAAAGTCTGCCAAAGTCTCCTTCTGAGACCACAGAGTCTAAATTCCCTTCAAGTCTTGATGATTATGAGTGCTCTATGGCTGCTTCATCTTCCCAATGTAAGGAGGGAGCAAAAGGAAAGGCAAAGTCAGACAAGGTCAGTCTGTATGATTTTCGGTCACCGCTTCTCTATGTATTCAAAAACGTTTTCCCCCCTCATCCTCCCATATAGCCTGGGCCTAGTCCTTTCATTCTCTCTTTCATGTCTCATCACTCAACTTCTTTCTCGAATCAGTCTCTTTTCCGGTTCTCCTATGCTCGACTTTCATCTGTTTCAAAGCTCGTGAAACAAGCAGTGGTGTCATCGGGCCCAAATGTGATCAAACGATCTAGAAATCTTGTTCATCCTTCAAGTCTGCTGAATAAGCTCAGTGAAAGTGTAAATTTTGAAAACACTCATCAAATTGATTCGATGTTGAAGCCCACCAAGGTTTGGGCTCACCGTCTACCCAAGAGGCTTCGTCAGGGACTTCGTAATCTTCAGCATCGGCCTGATGCATGCTTGAATGTGCTTATGAATGCGAGTATACCTCCATCGCGGGCTTTGGGTCAGTTACCGATCCTTGGTCGAGAATGGGTTCGAAGACATAACATCTTTCCGCATACTTTCGCTGGTCAGTGGTGAATTTTGTGTCTCTGATTTGAAAGATGGACTAATCGGACTGCTTCTTCATCCTCTTCCCATTGAATCATTCCAAAGACTTGTATCCATTCTAGCATTTTTTCCGTGTAAAGTTGATTCGGGTCGGATTGATCACCATAGGGATCTCTTGTATGATTTTTCGTATAGTTAGAATTCTATCTTTTGGGTCTTTGATTCACTCAAGTCTCTAGCCTTACTGCTTGTAAAACCACTGTAAAGGAGAGTTTTATTTTCAATCTCAAGTCTTTCTTATCCTTCATCATATGTTCCTTTTACAAGTGTTAGTCTTACTTAGTTTGTTGATTGTTATTCTGATTATGGTTGTATAATACTGTGCATTTTCCTTTGGTGTGGGTTGAGTTTATTGTATTTGATTCGATTTGTATTCAATTATTTGTATCACCATCTCAATGATCTTATACACATTTGACATTGATAATCTTCATCAAAAACTGCAATCTATATTATCTGTGGGTCTTTTCATTTGAGATCATTCAATTTGAAAGTCTTTGTTAGAGGAGATTGACCAATGGGAGTAGAAGAGATCTTGAGTTTAGACATAATTGACCTGTAGATCTGATCCTCAATTGGCTTGTAGGTTGCAAGAAGAGGATTGAAATTGATGATTGAAGACTAGTCCCTACTATGAAGTAAGGAATGAATAATGATTGCCTGATCATTTGAAAGCTTACTTATCTGTGTTAGGTTGATTCAGTTATTCTCATGACCACCAAAGAAATGGATGAAATCAGATAAAAGATGATGAACTTGTTTCAAAGAATGTTAGGATACAATCCATACATACAAGAGTTTGGAGATGAACTTGTGATACGGCCCACTCTAGAGAATCTCACATCTCAGATTGATCACCCAAGTTTATGATTCCTTTTTGAGTCTTCTCTCATGATGTTTGATTTCATCAAGATCAAATGTCTTGTTTGTTTGCCAATCTTCAGATTACTTTAGAAATCTTTGATCATCTTAAGCTTTTGATTCTGAAAGTGAATTCAGTTGATGTTGAAGATATATATATACCAATCAAGATGATCAGAAAAGCTTTTTGATGAATAGATCAGCTTGAGAGATAAAGTAATCAGATCAAGTTGGACTGAATGGTGAGGGTTGAGTTTTGTATTTTGTTTTGAGTTTTCCTGTTCAAGCTTCAAAGTGATCACTGGGTTTCTATGATGAGAGTTTGGATGGGGGATGTGATGTGACATAGATGGTATGGGATTACAGAATACTTTCTTGTCCTACATAAACCCATGTTACATTCTGCTCCAAGTACATAGTAGGAGTGTATGTAGTATGGGTTTACAGACCGATGCACCAAGAAGAGACACTAAAGTAAAGAAGGAAAAGTTCAATTCATCTTCTGACCACCATTCGAAGATCAACAAACCATCGGCCATCTCAATGCAAGACAAAAGGGCAGAGTAAACAAGCTTGAGTGATGAGCAAACTACATCAATCCATCCATCCATCCATCATCAAATGAACTCATCTTATAAACCAATTCAAAGAAAACAAATCAAAAAAGTAAAATCATAACAAACTATCAAATCAAATCAAATCAAATCAAGCAAAAGACATTAAGAAGTGAATCAAAAAGTAAACAAGAATTCAAACCACAAGAGAAAGTCGACCGATCAAGATCATCTTCAAGATGAATTACCATTTATTTTTAATTTCAATCTTCTTCTTCTTCTTCATCACTCAACTTCAACTTATTCTTCATCCATACACAAAAGTAGAAGAATCATTTAATTTACATGCGATTTATGATTATTTAAATTTACCTTCTTGGTCAACTTGGGCTCATCAAGGTGATCACATAACTTTTACCGGTCCGATCCCTCGTACTTTTCTAGGTTCGATCATCATCGGTTTTATCTCTTCTCCCTTGATCTTCATCTTCAAAACCTTGGGTGTTTTAAATTCGAAATTCGGTCAACAGTTAATGGGTGATTTTTGAAATCATTCTATTCAATCATTCAAACAAACACAAAAGCTCATCATCGATGTTTCTTTTTTTTTCCTTTTGGGGTTGGGTTGCACTTGAAGTCCGATCGATCTTAGCTATCATCAATTCATCGTCAATCGCTTACTTTGGACTTTGTACAAGATATGTGTTTGGGAATTCGATTGGAATGATGACCATCATCTTCTCTAGTTTACAATTTCATTTACCATTTTATTCTTCTCGTACATTACCTAACATGTTCGCCTTCTCTCTTGGTCCGTCTTAAATCAATCTTAAACCTTTTGCTTTCATGCATTTTCAAATCGGATTGCTAATCAGTGTCTTTTCTTCTTCTTCATCATCATCATCATCATCATCATCATCATCATCATCATGGTTGTTCTTATTAGTTCAAGCTGCTCTCGGTCACCTTGTTGTTGCCTTGCGTCGTTCTTCTCCTTCTTTTGTTAGAAGGAGGCTCTTGAGGGCTGGATCTTTGTTATCATTGGCTGCAGTGATCTTTAGGCTCGAACTCTTGGCTTTACTCTTCCCAATCACCCTGATCAGTCTTATCTCGAGATCTGTATCAATTTGGGAAGTCTTCACAAGAGGCTTCTTAGTGGTCTTTGCTGCACTTGGTCAGTATCCTTTCTTTGATTCCAGTTTGGATCTTCTGGATCTTATGAACTCATCATTTTCTTCTTTGGATTCTTAGAAGTTACTGTACCACTTGATTCTTACTTTTGGCAAAAGTTGACTTGGCCAGAAGGACATTCAGTTTTCTTTAATGTGGTTCAAGGTCATGCTTCAGATTGGGGTGTAAGTGCTTTAGAATCATATTGAATTTTAAATCTGTTAAAGATTTCACAAGATTGATTGGGTTTTTTTTCTTTCTTAATAGATTATGCCATGGCATGAATATTTTACAAAGAGTTTACCAAAGTTATTAGGATTATGTTATCCGATCGGATTGATGGGATTCTTTATAGATAAGAAAACTTCATTCTTAGGAATCAATTGTTTGATTTTCATTAGTTTAATGTCCTTCTTAAAACATAAAGAATGGAGATTTATTGTGTATGTGATCCCGATTTTCAATTTATCTACTTCAGTCTGTCTCACTAAGATGTAAGCTTCCTTTTCCTGTCTATTCATCCTTTTTTTCTTAGTTTATACTAATCTTTTCGTATTCTTTCAGTGGTATGATGTGTCCTTCAATAAAGAACCTGAGATGGTACCTTTTTACGATCATCTGTGCTATAACAATTTCTCAAACAATCTTTACAAGTTACATTTCATATCATAATTATCCAGGCGGAAGGGCCTTGAAAGAGTTACACTCGATTCCAGTCCTTGCAAATCGTTAGTGTTTACTTCTCTAATCATCTTGTTGAAGAAAACAGTGATGAACTCATCATTTGCTTGGTGTAATCGAATCCAGGTACGAATCTAAGGGTTTATCTAGATGATTTAGCAGCCCAGACAGGTGCAAGTAGGTTTTTGCAATTAGAAGATCGAGATGGAGGATCGAGTTCAAGAAATTGGACATACTCTAAACTTTATAATGATGAAAAACGATTTGATGAGGAATTTGAGATTATGATAACGGAAAATGAAGAATTCTTAGGTAAAGAATCCTTTGAGATCATGAGTTATACAAAAGCATTTGAAAGAATTCAAATCGGTTCACCTGATTTGATTAAATTGATTTTTGATGAGAAAAGATTGATGACGTTTGGTAAACGATCGATTCTTTAAAAATGTTCATCCTTAACTTCACTCTTTCTCTTTCCTCTCATTTCTGGTTTCTGGTTTTTGGTTTCTGGTTTCTTTTTTGTTACCTTTTTTTTTGTTTTTTGGATTTTTCTTTTTTTTTTTTGATTGATTTTGCAAAAAAAAAGAACGCAATGAGTGTTTTTTTTACTTTTCATTTTTTTTGAATCTCATCACATTTAATTTTGAATTGCTTTTTTTTTAATTTTTTTTTATCTTTTATTTTGGGTTCATTCAACGGATTTGATTTTTTTTTAGATTTACATGAAGAAGTTAGTTTTTTTTTGGTTTTTAATTCTTATCTGTCTTATATATATATATTTAGTTATCTGCTTTACAAAAAAGAAAAAGTAAAAAAAATAACAAAAGTTGATAATGAAAAAAATTCACATTTATAAAATCTTCAATTGGTAATCAAGACCTGTTTATCTTTGGTAAGAAGCTAACCTGGATGAGTGGACTAAGGTGCATTTTAAAGAAGGTGTGCCTTTTGATGGGCATCACAATTTGACTCTCGCGCGAAACTTCTGTAATGAGATGTTTATGCAAACTGAACTAAGTCCTATTGACATGTTTTCACTTTCTTGGGAAAAAAAACTCATGCCGTCAGTTCTAGTATTATTTGTATTTCAATAGTCCTTGTTGATCATAGGATGGAATTCGAAAAGAGCCTGAATTCATACTCATATTAGGTGATCCGTTTCTCACCCAAAACTTGAAGATAATCATTCAGAGTTCATTTCTTTTGATCTTCTGTAGTCAAATTCAAAGTCTCAACAAGAAGAAAAGGTTTAAGTTGATGAACTATAGAAAACCGATTTTGACAAAGTGAAATTCGAGGAACGAAGAAGATAAATAACAAGTTTGAAAATTCAGTCTGAGATAGAAGTCATGATTAGTCCTACGATTGATCTGATTAGAGAAAAAAGGTGAAGAAAGAGAGAGATGAAATCGATTTGATTGTTTAATTTTTTGTAGTGTTTGGTGTTTTCTGAATGGGAAGTAGGAATGATTGATAAGTTTGAGTCAATCGGCTTCGATCATCATTTGATCAATCAAAACAAGAACGAACCAAAGAAAAAGCCCTCAAAGAGTTTAACAGAATTGCATAGAGATGCTAGAAGTTGGACCAGTGACTTGACGTTGAGCGCTATAATCATCAAATTTGTAAAAAGCGTTTTTGGGTCCACAGTTTGAGTTTGGACAAGAAGCACTCTGAGTACCTGAAGGGCCAGACAAGGTGAATTTGGCAGGATGATCGAATTTGTGAGGTGGAATTAAAGTCATATCCGCAGAAGAAACTCCATCGACTAATGTAAACTCAATCGAATGACATCCAACACCATTAATGTCACCACAGGCTTGAGCAATACCACCTCTGATATCACCATCAAAGTTATAAGTACCCGCACCAAAGTTCCCACGTCCGGGAAGTTGCATTGTCGTAGTAGTGCGACAATTGTTAACGAGCTGATGAATAAATTTCATTCGTTAGTAAACAAAGATAACTGATGATGCTTTGTAGTTCAAACTCACAGTGACCCTATGGGAACTCGCAGAAACAGTGATGAAGTAAATCGCGGCTACTAATAAAGTAAGAATAGGTGATGATACCATCTTGAGAAGATCAAATGAAGATAGATTAATGAGATTTTCTTATGTTGATGAAACTTGTGGAAGTGAATTGTAAGAAGGAAAGCTTTGATCTGCGATTTGAGGATGTAGAAATGATGTGGAGGTTAGTTGAGTTATATACTCTTTTGAAGTCTTACACCAAAAGAACTCAAAAAAAGGGCTGTTCAACTCTGATAGTGTTCATGATCAAGATGCAGTGAAGCGAGATGAAGAGAATGAGGAACTTATCACACGCTACTCATAATAACTCACAGCTCACAGCCAACGTACACTAAAGCATGCTGCTACATAGGCTTAGCTTAAATGCTGGGACTAGTTCAAAGAGAGAACCAAGAAGAAGGAGATTAATTTTTGAATGAGATGATCAATTGGATGGTTAATCTTCAGGGAAAGGCTTGTTTAGCAAAAATGAAAAGCAGTAGATGAGCTCCGCAGGTGGATTGGAGTCGAAATGAAAACAAAGCGATTTACATGATTCAGAGAAGGCTTTAGTCATTCCAAAGAGTCAGAGACAGTTGAGATTGGGCTGATGTGCTTTGATACTCCGATCTGATGTGTGCTGTGTGCTGTGTGCAGGTGTCTGGTGTGCTGTGGGGTAGTATGTAGATGATGGGCATGAAGTGGTTCAAATCGATCAGTTTGTTTCTACACTGCATATCTTCATTGCTGAGTTTTATAATTCACCTTTGAATTTATATTTAAGGCCTCCATTCCAAGAACTCTTGAATCATCATCATCAAACGTTTAAATACTTTAAAATATAAAAAATGCTGACGATCTCCTCTTCGATCTTAAAAATTATCACTTTTGCCTATCTAGCTGCTACCATCTCGGCTTATACTATTCACTTTCAAAATAGTTGTCCTTATACTGTCTGGGCTGCTGTAGGCAAGGCTCCTAACGGACAACCGGATGGCTCGGTTTCCTTCGGTCGACGACTTGACCCAGGACAGAGTGCTGATTTTGGTGTAGCAGATACCCAATTGGGTATTCGTGCCTGGGGAAGAACGGGTTGCAATGGGTGAGTTTGTGGGTAGTAATTGAATCTTGATGAGTGAAATGACAGATGACCTATTGCTTTAATCTTCATCTATGATCAGCTCTGGTGCCAACTGTCAGACTGGAGCCTGTAATGGTGGTTTAGTCTGTAACGATGCTGGGATCACTTCACGTGCTCTTCTTTCCGAGTATGGTCGAGGAACTGATGGTCGAACTTACTGGAATCGTACGTGATTTGACTTCTTTTGGATGGTCTGATATATCTACAATTCATTCAACTGACATCATTCTTTTCTAGTTTCATACGTGGGTGGTCAAATTAATATTCCTACTAGACTTACTGGTCGGCCAGATGGTCAACAAGTTTATTGTGCAAATGGTAATTGTCCTACCAATCAAGCTTTTAAGAATCCAGAAGATTTCAGTGCAGTGAGAAGTTCAGCTGCAGGTGGTACTTATGACCATCATTTCTGTGGTTAAAGTTTCACACATGAATGTACAATTTGAAGTAAATGAGATCTGATCCTTTTGATGGCTTGTTTTGTACCGCTTCTCTCAATGGTTCGCGGTCAATATGGTACAAAAGATCATCTTTCCCAGTTTACAAAATTAAATTTAAGATTCTCTTTTTGAATATCTCAAGTTCCTCTCGCCCGAGCGGGTAGCGGCGAGAGAGCTGACTAACCAAGTCCCTCCTGAGTCCTTCGAGACCGACGGAGGGGGGGGGGTGAGGGTCTTACGGTTTGGAGCCATAGGAGAGAGGAACTTACGGCTTTTTAAGCTATATACTTGATCGAGCAGAGTCTTTTGAGGTACTGATCTTTGACACAAATCAATATGGATCTCATCCTTCCAAACTGGTGGGCAAACCAAGTCCTTCAGAACATCTGATCATTCTTTCGAAGAGTCCTCGGCATTTCTGACCCGATAGATCTGATGACCAGCTTCTCTTGGCCGGTCCACTCCGAGCATCTCGGGCTGATGGGCCGGTGACACGGGCTGGTGACCTAGAAGAGTCCCGAAGATGACCGGGGCACAGGGCTGGATTGGGTACTCTCGGATCTTGGAAGGTTGGATGTTCAAGTTGAGATGGTGGATGACCATGATCAGCTTAAGTTCAGAGGAGGTGATCGATTCTGATTCAGTCTCATCATCAACCCATTCGATCATCAATCAACAGAAAACTAAGACTATCATCACAGGAACTCTTGCTTCAAGTCAGTATCACTCATTGATTGCTATATCAGATTCTTCAGGATGAAGGCTGACAGGAAACGTTTTGAAATACGCTTGATTTGATTTGATTTGATTTGATTAGCACTCTTGGGTTTAACTTATGGATCAATTCATTCTGTTCGTCATAACCTTTCACCTACCTTTCCAGTCATCTCAACTGCATTCAAGACTACAACTTTTGGTCTAACCTTCTTTAGTAAGTCTTTATCTCATTTTCAACCATTCAAGTTGCATTGATCAAATCTTGAATTTGAATGATCATCTCAATCTTTTCTTCCAAAGAGCTCTTCGTGCTAATCTTTGTTCTTTTTGTACAAAACCACAGCTTTTCGACAATGTCTAGTAGAACCAATCCTCAACCCAACAAGCCAAACAAATTTAACCACTCATAACCCTCATCTAGTCGGAGTTTTACCTACCTTTATCACCGCTACCATTCTCGGTGGTTCAATCAATGGATTTCTACGTAAGCTTCTTGTTTATTCCCCCCATTTTGATCAGAGCTTCACATAAATATAACGAATGGTTTGCTAATTTGAATCTCCAAACTGCAAAAATTCAAATCGTTTTATGTGAAGGTGGTCGACATACAATCGTTCGAAGTTCAATCACTACTTCACTAGTTTGTAGCTCCATACAAATCGTCATGAATGAAATCAACTTATTTCGAATCAGACTTTTATCCTCAAATACACCACCTCAAGCCGATTGGTCCAGCAGTGAAAACCTTTCACAAACCGTTGAGAACCCTTCAAGAGATCGATCCAGGTTTTGGGAACGTTGGATTCCACTCCAACGGATACCAGATGAAGTCTGGCGCAAAAGGTTAAGTGAAGATTTGGATTTCATCGAAAGTCGTCGACGATCAGTCTCAGAAGAGATTGATCTTATTGAAAAAGCCCTGAAAACAAAAGAGAACTCAAAGTAATGATAGCCGGACAACATGCCTCAAAATACCTTCATCGTTATTCCATGCTTGACTTGAGGCATATCACTCTATGTAGTATGATGATACTATGTATTCCTCCCTACTCTCATACATTGTACTCACTATACATCAGAATTATATTACATATCAAAAACACTTCGTCGAGAAGCAAATAAAAAATAAAACACAATGAACGTCCAAATGAAAATGGTACGAGCTTCTGACAAACGATAAAGAGAGTAAATGGTTTTGGAAAAGACCAGAAAAGATTGTTGAGTTTCAAATTACTTTACCGTGAAATACACAACTACATAGGAAGAAAGATGAATTGTCAGCATTGAATTTCACCAAGTACTGTAAGGCGAGATAAGATTTACTGTCATCAAACATGCCATGTTGAGCAATTGTTGATAGGACTGGTTGATGATTTGCTGCTGAATTGATAGAGCCAAGCCTATTGTTTGAAGTAGAGAGATATGATGAGAGGCAACCAAACCAAGAAAACCTGATTGTTGAATTGCTTACCGATAAGTACCTGCAGGAAGACCTCCCTACAAAACAGCAAAGATGATCAATCAACTTGAGCATCTCAGGTCAAAGGAAAAAGAAAAACCACAAACTGGTACGTTTACTGTCAAAACCCCATTGACAGCCGCTCTAAAAGAGAGAGAAAAGTGTAAGATGAGTGATTGAGAATCAGGTTAGCTCCAAAGTTCAAAAAAAAAACAAATCGAGATTGACAGAAATTCATAAATGCATACCCATCAACACCTAAAAAGCAAAAGAAACTTAGTACCTCAAAGTTGCATCTTATCTCAGATCAGAGGAAGATAAAGAGTTCATAAAGGATTCAAAAGACTGACCTTTGAAGAAAGCGAATTGAAGAGGATTGGTAACGGTGGTGGAAGTTAAAGAATCGATAGCTTCAATCACAAAATGACTATGACCAATCACATTACCATTCTTTGGATCAATCTGAGCAGGTGCAGAGAAATAACTAACAAAGCCGAAAGAAAAGTTCAAGAAGACGTTCAAGAGGTTGATCATGGATCAACTCGACCAAAGAAGCAGACGAGAAAAAGAAGAGAAAGAAAACTACGTACTTGGTAGCTGCGTTTACAAAATTACCCGTATTTAGATTTTTGATTTTCATTGTTATATCAAATGTCTTATTGGCTTTGATAGTTGAAAGATTGACTGGATTGGTGAATTTGCCAGAAGGCATATTATTTTGACTTGCCATCTTTTAGGAAGTGAACCGAGATTCAGTAAAAGGGTTTCCTTTACGTGAATTTGAAAGAGAAAGGATTGACAAAGAAAAGTTTGGTGATTTACCATACCCATGGGAATCGGATTACAAGATTGAGTGGCTTTTGTTTGAGTTCCATTCATGAGTGGTGCTCCTAACGCTAGGGGAGAGATACAAAAATTAATCTTCAAAGGAATTGGTTTGGTTTGTTTATTAAATGAATAAATCGTTAGAGAATCACTTTCAAGTCGGAAAAGGGGACAAATGTGAAAACTTACAAAATTATTCGTCGACGTTAACGAGGCTACTTGTCCTCCAGTAGGATTGCCATCTTGAGCTGATCCCGTTTGGATTTCTTTAGGATCAAGTGTAAGTGAAGTTTGTGCATCATTATTCTGAGCATTGCCATTGGAAGCAGGAGGAGTAGCCTGATTGGCTTTTGCTGGGGTAGCTTTTTTTCCATTTTTTTGACCTTTTCGAAATGCGCCAAAACCGAATTGAGGATCTCTTCTTGAGAGATGAGATAATTTTCGGTCTTTGATAAAGAGAAAGTCAGACTGGTAAGAGACTCATAATACGGGTTAAAAAATGATTGTAGTCAAGATTACTTACCACTGATAGCGTGATTTAATGAAGAGCTTAGGATAGTTTTGAAGTTTAGGAAAGATAGCACATAAACGAATTGAGAAATAGAAGAACGCATGATGAAGGTGATTTTTGAATCTAATCAAGGAGGAGGAGGAGTAGAATTGAGTAAGTAGGTAGAAGCCAGTCCTAAACCTCTTTGATGTGATGCGAAAGTAAACCTCACTAAAACTTGTGGGTAATGAATGGGATGATGAGAAGTACAATGATGTATTGAATAGAAATTATCAAAAGAATACTATGAAGTTGAAAAGAAATGATCATGATAGAACTCGTTCAAGAGTCTCTTCAAGTTCAAGGACGGCTTAAATAAAACTGAAACAAAACAAGGCACTTCACTTCTTTAATTGGGATCAACATCCATCAACTAAAGTCAGTAACTCTTTGAGTCTAGAGACGGTTCTCGATTACATGATCAACCCTTCACAACTCAACGGCTGATGTCTTTATCGTCGTGGGTTTTCACTTTGAAAGATTATAGCTATGAATGAGAAGCAAAACCATCAAAAACCATCGACACCGTATATTAAACTCATGAGGTGATTATATCATCCTTCACTATACCTCAGAGTGGTCTTGATAGAGAAGGAGATAGAGGTGGCAGATGATTGAGAGACAAAGATGGTTGTTAGCTTCCATTGATCATGCACACATTTTTACATCGGTGTTGGCGGCGATTCTTAAACCAGTGCCCGCATTCTTCTGGATCAAGTATCACTAATCATTCGCTTGATCGGATACAACAGCATAGTAATTTGACTTATAGAATGTTCTACAAACCTTTGATAATTGTCGTACAAGACTATCCAACTGACTAACATCGTACCTCATCCTTCTGGAAACTGCAAGATAGCTTGCCCGCACAATCTCATGGAACTTGAAGCTAAGATGATGTAGATCCTACCTTAACGGTGTTATTTTACGAGACTTTCTAATCAGCTAGCATGGTCTCTCCTGGAAGCTATCGCCGTGATAAAGTCCTCTATTCAAACTTTGCGTTCTAATAACTGCGAGAAACCTTGCTATCACATCTGGTTCATGTCTCAAGACTCCTCTCCAATAGCTTTTTGTTCGATTTCTTGCTATCTTGTTTCGACCAATAACGCAGCTATTCTATTGGATCCTTCATCGGAGAACAATCGTTCTGATATTAGAAATGGATTTGAATCGATAAGGATGTGAATAGCAGCACCTGTGACACTATGGCCAGAGTTCTGTTATCTGGTACTACGAAGATTTCTTAGCATCAAGTTTCTTTAGCATTGGGGATAGCGTTATTCTGACTTTTTACTGCACATATCAGTCCAAGAGAATAGTGATACTATGCAAAGTGCTAATCAAGGACACGAGGGAACTAAACATTAAATTTCGGTATGCAATCTATCGTGACACGTCAAGGAATCGGGACAAGAAAATTTGGTACTCATTGCAACCACCTTTCAGCAAGGAGAAAGTAGGATGTACGTAGAATATGCAAGTTAGCGCGTCAATTCTTATACCTGATGAAACCCGATTTCTCCCAACTGAACAAGGCCAAAGCAAGTAAAGCATACGTTGCTTACCCAAGACGAATCGCAACAAGTGAGTACATAGTATGAGAGATAGGTTTCGATCATTAACATTTTTCTCTCTTGCAATTGCGTCTGTTCTGTCATCTGACCATACAAACAAAATACAAAACATGAATCACCGATAGCTTGTACTTCACTGGAGCTCTTTCAAGGACCATTCAAATTTGTCTTGAACACAGAAATCGGGGAGTTTTGTTGCACGGAAGCCATTTTTGTTGACGATTAAGGAGTTCACCCCTTGGATATGTAGTATGAAACGTGATACCTGTTCATCACAACTTCATTACAGATTTATCAGGGTCATTGAAATTTGTCTTGAGCATAGAAATGAGGGAATATCGTAGTGCGGGAGCCATTGCTATCGCTAAACAAACGAGTTCATCCCCTGAGTTTGTAGTATGAAACGTGCTTATCAACAAACCGGAAACATAGGTGGTACATATCAACACTGGTTTCTTACTTCCAATCTTCGGTCCAAGGCTTAGCGCTTCAGCAGGGCGGAAAGCGTCATTCATATCTTTTCCAGCAGCAGGGCGGTCTGGATGGTGTATAAGAGGGGCATCCTCTGTAGGCATAAATCACCTTGCTGATTGCTATCATCACAAATAACTTCTCAGGCTTCACTCAACCATCCACATTCTTGTAGTTTGCCCCTCACTTCTCACCTTGATCTTTCTTTTCAACCAATAGAAGAATACTCATAATCTTTTGAATATCACAGTTGTGATACATTCTTTTTGACAGGAAAACGTACCACCAACTATACAAACTTCTTTGAAGGATTCTGTGCGTTTTTCGTTTGCTTAGTGTGCGATATTTTCTCAAGACTGTAGCTTACTTCATTTTATTTCAGGCGGTCCACAAGACTCAATTTTTTATCAACTGCAATCCCTCGAACCTCGTCCCACTGTAACGTAAGACCACATCAAAAGCGTGGGTTCTGAAGCTCTGATATTGATCACCACTAATTCACTCAAAGACACTGAAAACTGAACCGTTGCACTATGTTTTCAATCTCTGTGATCAGAAGATGGTTGGACATATGATGATCCAATCATTTCTGATCCTCGCAACCTTGGCAACCTTTGGTTTATGCGCCGAGTACGTATATATCGTAAAAGGTGTAAACGAATACGCTAGCAACGGAAAAATAAACCTGGTATGGACTGGTGCGGCACCGATGTTTTCGCACGCTGGAAAAGACAGCGTCAATCACAGGTTCCGAGTGCACTACCGTGATGGAATGTCAGGATCCTCGGAATTCACGGTGAAAACCGCTCATACCAATTGGCAAAGCTTTCAAGTTGGAGTAGAGCATATCAACCGAGACCGACGTGGTGCTTTCTTGAAAATTGAACCTTTGGAATGATCCGATGTCTTGCCCTTCCTATGGCGCGATTTTACATTTATGCATTCAAATCTTAGAATGGTAGCTCTATCACTTGTCTTGAATTGGCACAGTTTTTGATATCTTGAGATGTGATCTTCGAAATTATTGTATGCTTGAGAAACAAACTCATTAGTATCATTAAAGGCTCTTGATAGGCTCCTGTGTCCCTGCTTTCTCTCTAAGTCTCAATTTTCCTTTGATCTTCTTCTGCTTTGGGCTCTTGGAGACTGAGATAAATGTGGCTCGAAAGGTCAAGAAAAATCATACAACATCAATCATTCTCTTCAAAGCTAAAAATTCAAATGCTTGAGGAGCAGTCCTGCCCGATTGATCAGCTCACTTGTCTCGCAGATAAAACTTGACATAATCTTGGTAGTGAAGATATCCCCAAAAATCAGAGCCCAATCTTGAGATATCATTGAAAAGTATGATGGTGGAAAGAAAGACAGTAATTGGCCACTGAAAGTTGAAGTCAAGGCCGAGAAGGACAGCCTCCGAGGTGAAGACCAGCAGTGCGGCCACATCGCATTCCCATGACAGAAGAAGACACTGCTCAAAGTGTCACCATGATCTGCTATCTATCACATCAGTATCACAGAGATCAAAGGTCTGTGTAGGATGAGGTGATTTGTAGGTGACATCTTTGAGTTTCATCTTGATGTCTCTTGTTGACCGTTCTTGATTTACTCTGAATTGATTTGACTTATCATCCATCATGTCAATCTCAACTATCAAACTCTTTACCTATCTTTACCTTTTTCGAATCCTCAACGCCCTGCTTTGCCGTACATTCTTTCAGCCTGATGAATTCTATCAGTCTCTCGAAATTGCTCATCATCAAGTCTTCCATTACGGCTTCGTGTCTTGGGAGTGGCGGAATACCTTCGATCAGTCCACCGGTGGCATCCGTAGTCCACTTTACCCGTTCCTCTTTGTACCTCCCTATGCTTTACTCAAATATCTCCGGCTCGATCATACTTTTCTCTTGGTGAGCAGAGTTGTATTCAATATAACCTGTCTTGAACTTTTACTCATACCTTGCCGTACTTGTTTCATCTCTCCAACACACGATTTATATTCCAGATATTAGTTCCTAAGCTTATTCAGGCGGCTATAGCAGCAATCACCGACTTGGGTACCTATCGCCTTTCTGCGAGGATCACGTCTCATCACTATGCATCCGCAGCAGTAAGTCAACATAACTTTCCTTCGAGTCATTGGCCCACATTAATCGATCAATATTTCCGGCAATCAAGATCTGACTATCTAACAGCTGAGCTGTTCCTTGACGTCATTCTTCAATGCCTACGCAGGAATTCGGACTTTTTCTAATTCAGCTGAGAGCGCCCTGACGGCTGTTGCACTCTCCTTGTGGCCATGGACTGGCGATCAAGTCGTTCAATCTTGGACTCACCTGATCATGTCTCTGTGCTTGGCTGCTACTGCTGTCATCATTCGGCCCTCGGCGGTCATCTTTTGGGCTCTTTTGGCCTTTCAATTGTTAAGGCATTCACACGGTGAGACAAAGATGGATGTAATCGCCCTGATTAGTGTTGTGGGGTGAGTGGTTGACTTTGTAAAATTCTTCTCTTCCCTAACTAATAGTCATGTTGCTTCGTTTTGTTGCGTCTACACAGTTGCATAAGCGCTTTTGCTTGCTTCGTGTTAGACTCAAGCTTTTACCGTCTTCCTACTTTCACCCCCCTCAATTTTATTCGTCAAAACGTTTACAATTCCCTGTCCAGCTTTTACGGCCTCAACAGATGGCATTTCTACTTCACTCAGGCTTTCACCTTTCTTAACCTGTCACTCTTTCCAACGGTTATCATAGGGATGATGTCGCTCTCCGTGACCAAAATTGGGATGGAGAATGAACTTGTCCTCCTCAGGTTACGCTCGGCTCGGTTCGCGTGCTTGGGAACGATGCTGCTGCTCTCGGTATTGCCCCACAAAGAATTCAGGTTCATTCAGCCTCTTATACCGCTATTCTGTGTGTTTGCGGGTCGGGCGATGGTGAACAATTATGTCGAGTTTCGTTCTCTTCATCCTCCTTCTACCCAGCCATCTTGGCTTGAGCGCACGATCCAGGCCCGTCCCATCGGGTTTATTGCTCGATCACTCATCGCATTTGGAGCAGCCTTCTATCTACTGACTTTTCAATACCGCGGACAAATGGCGGTGATTGAGTATCTTCGATCCGTCCCTGAGTCTGAACTACAGTCTGTCGGCTTCCTTACACCTTGTCACTCCACCCCTTGGCAGAGCCATCTTCATCGAGCGCATCTCGCGTCTGAAGCTCGTAATGGATCTTTATTGTGGATGCTTTCGTGCGAGCCCCCAATTCAGTGAAGTGTTTTGGTTTAGTTATACAGCACCTTAATCCTCCCCTGACTGTCATCACGTTTCTTATTTAGTGGTCAGAACCTGACAACATACAAAGACCAATCGGATAATTTCTATGAAGATCCAATCAAGTTTCTGGTAGACCACTTTCCAAGCGCAGTGGACGATCAATTCCCTGGATCAGTTGTCAACGAGTCAACTTTTCAATGGCCCTCACATCTCGTGTTGTTCAGTAACCTCTTAGATGTCACCAGCAACCAAACATCACAGGGAAAAGCAAAACTAGGGAATCTTCTTGGTGACTTGGGTTATATAACTGACAAAGAGTTTGCTAATGGAAGGTGGCACGACGATCGGAGGAGGGAGGGTAAGGTGATTCTGATGCGTTGGAGTCCTTCTGACTCAAATGAAGCAGCTAGGTAATTTGGAAAAGCATCTTCATGAATGTAACGTGTATATCAAGACTTTGCAAAGTATAAAAGAGCATAAAGATGGACAGATGGCCATAGTCCTTGAAAGATGATAATTATCGTCATACAGAGGGATTTGGTCATGTCGGTTTTTATTTATTTCTTAGTTCTGGAGTTCTATATTATCATTTTCAAAAATTCAAGCGCGGTCATACTTCAAATTCAAAATTGATTTAAAACTCTCTGTCTTGTCAATAAGGTCATGATTACTTGATTGGGTTGACACGGAAAGTATTGGTTGTCTGACAAAACAATGCAACCACACATTCGGCATATCAACAAAATCCTTATTGATATCAAATTGGTATCAAGGCCATGTAACTCTCTTATAATGCCATTATTCACCTTCCTACACCTGTCTAGAGTACTTCCCACCTGTTCAGTGTTCAATCTGATGATCGATATGATTTATCATCTCTTTTGTAATCATCAAAATTTGGTTGTATGATTCCCACATACAAGAAATTGAGCTTCTTACCTTTGGCTGATAAAATAGCAAACTGTGTTGCAAGAGTTTTGGAAGTTGCACATACGTATCAAAAGCTTAGTTAGCTAGTTCAGGGTGTGATCACTTTGACTTGCAGAATGCTGGGATGCTGGGTAAGTGTATCATTGGTGATGCTCAGTCTGACCAGGAGCCAAGTGTATATGAGGTTTCTAGCGCAAATTCCAAAGATGAAGACAACATCAACTTAATGTCAATGAAGACTCGCCCAACCAGTCGGATTTGTTCAAAAAACCGAAGAATGGCCGTTGATTGAAAGCCTTCACCAAAACTTGAGGTCCTCCACGGGGTTCAGGTGCATCGGTGATCTTGAAACACGGTCCTTTGAGGAAAAAAAAGCAGGTCAAAGGAACTCAAGTGTCACAAGGGTCAGTAAGTATTTACGTTGTTTTCTATTTTCATGCTATCTTACTCAAACTTCCTCATTCCCAACAGGCAACTGTACCCAATTGTATGGACTGCTTTTGCCATTGTCACATCATCCGAAATCCAGAAAAGTGAATCAGCCTTTCAAACGCTATCCTACACCAGATCGTAAGCATGAAGTCAATTGACAATCCAAAAGATATTGCAATACAATTAAAATTTCCTTAGCATACTATTACTTAGCATAAACAAGCATCTTTACTGATACAAATCCAAATTCCAATTTAACGAGGCAAAGAAAAATTCCTACGAGAAAACTCATTCAAGTTTTGAAAACTGAGTTATCACATGACCAAGCAAGACTCCTGGTTAGGTCTTTCCAGACTTCGGGTCACATCCTGATCAATCCCTCTACGATCTTTTCCCGTTCCCAAGTCAAGTAATAACACTCCGGTGTTATGAGGATCTACATGAATGGCTAAATCATACTTCGTGACCATCTTTTCAATGGCTGGTTTTAACCGTGGTGTGTGATGGACCGAGTGAATTCCCTTGCCAACGATCACACGAAGTGTTTTCGGACCACCCATTCTTTGTTCTTTTTCTATAAAAGATTCGGTATATGAGATCGACTCTTGGACATATAAACCGTGGAGATCAATTGTACCAGGGGGTGAATGTCGATTGGTTTCTATGAGGAATTTTTAGGGTAAGTGCGTAGACAAGATGGAAAGGAAACCATAGCAAAGAGATGATATCATCGTCTGACCTTTGAAGATCCACTCAGCAGCTTGTTGGTTGAGCTCATTCCGCCTCCTTTGATGATATTTTCCTTGATTAGAGAGCTCCTTTGCTCTTCCTTTCTGTCCAGAGCCATATGCTTGATGAGCTTCGTCAAATTTTGATTTCTAGAAAAGCCAACCGGCCACAACAGCATGGGTTGCATCCGCGTCAGCATGAAGCAAAATTTCAAGTTTGGTGAAAGTGCAGATTACTCAAACAAGCGATATGCAGAAAAAAACTTACCATCAGGTTGTTTTCTTGGATGGCTTGATTCCTCAATGCGACGTAGTGAGGATCAGTGGCAGGGGTCTTGATGTATGAAAGAAATAATGGTGACCACAGAAAAACGAATCAGTTCCCGAATGTAGGCAAGCCAAACAACTTCAACATCACACTCTCCACTCATTTGAAGATGTCGCGCTAGTGAAACGATCATAGACTGACTTGACCATGAGATCCGGGAGGTACTTGGCCTGGTAGGTTGTGTTCCCCATATGGATCCGAATGATCATAATGAGGTTGATGAGGTTGATGAGGTTGATACTCTTGTGAGTGTTTCCGTCGATCCCACCATCTCTTCAACTTACGAGCACTATCGAGATCCTTTTTGCGAAGTGTAAGTCAGGATGTTGAAGGAGAGATGGGCAAGAATTGATCAGTTTCGTGCTATTCATCATGATTGAAATCTGACAGAGGAAAGACAAAACATTACAGTCTGATGAAATCCCCTATATCGAAAGCCATTTCGTAGTGAACGTGCAAAGTAATGTGTGATTGAATGATGGGCGTGATTTACAACATAATTGCTGAGCTCGAAGTGGATTCCTGACTTTCGTAAATTGATATCACAGTTTGTATTCTACATACTAGACTATCTCCCCGTGACTGCGCAGGCAAACGTCAAAGACCATCATGTAGCCATCTATTTTCCCTTTTTTTTCGAAAAACATGACCTGCTTTGACTTTGCAATTGCTTTGCATTGGTTCCTGAATATCAGATCAGTCAGTTTCGCGGTATCGAAATTTGAAGTTCTGTGTTCTGTGAAACATTGACGCTTCGCGAGTTCATCAACTTGCATTCAAAGTTTTATCTTCAAGACCTTTTTCCGACGTTTCCCTTTGACACAATCTCCAACTTCAGACACCCTTTGCACTCCGGCAAGTCACTTCGAGAGTCAAGTTCATCCTAATGATCTGTTTCCGGCCTTCATGGACCACCAGATCCTTTTGTTTGGCTCAGAAGCCGGATCACGACGGCCTCAATGTTGATGGTAGCTTCCATGAGGAGGCATTAAAATAGTAAAGCTCTTGATGATAATTATACGGCGCTGCAACTTGTGATTAATCATTGATTTTGTCGAGGCAAACTTGCAAACATCAGTTCTCTCGAGAGGTCTACTGTCAAGTCTGACCTGTTTTTGGGTAGACCCATTTATTCCTTATGAGCGCTTGTACCAATGACAATGGCGAAGCTGTTATCAGGAAACTCATCCTTCAACCCAAAGTTTGATGTCTAATCATGCAACAGTTTCACAATACCCGACCGGCGTGATGGATACCCTCACTGCGACAGGATCAATATAGCTCTCATAACTCTTCAGTGGATCGACGATGGTCATATGAAATCATCTCACTGGGAATGATACGAACGAAAGTAGGTAATTTATTCCTCGCCACACCTACAGCACAAGAGCTCGAGATGAGCGATCACGCAAAACACAGGAAGAAACACAGAAACAACTGAACAGCCCCAAAGTACTAAACATCGTGCACAAGACAAAGAGAAATCTCAAGTTACAGGGATGAGAAACCGGCGAAACCTAATGAAAGAGAGAAAGAAGAAGAAGAAAAAACTTGGAAAAATATCAAGGTGTTGAACATCTAGAGAATCGATCATGCACAGGCAGCGATGGCGGATTTGATACTCGCAGTCAAGGAAGCACGTAAGCTCAAAGTGTCAAGGTCCTCAGAGATGTAGGTGAATAAAGCTTCAAGGTAGGTCTGAAGGCCATAGAAGTATGTTAATGACCGGTCTAAAGAAGTCGGCTAAATGAATCTGATCACTAACCTCAAGCAATTTGTCCAAGCCTACAAGCGCAGTGTGGACAGTCGACTTCAAGTTCAACTTCACCAATAGGGAAACGTTGGCAGAGATAAATACAAAGAGTTTCTTCTGAACAGATGCAAACTGGAAAAATTCAAAGTGTGGGGGAAGAAATTATCAATGATGTGGTTCAAGTTGTATATACTATCCTAGTGATACAATCACATACCACTTTGAAGGCTTCATAGACTGTCGCAGCGACTGTAGCATCGGTGCAAGCAACGACGTTCTGATAATAAGAGAACAAAGTTTCAGTCACTGTTGAAAAATCAACGAGAACACGCGCAGACTGACGTTGAGAGTAGCGACAGTAGCCTCGAGCTGCTGAGTGGTATGGGTCAGAATGGGCACCACAAGGTTTGAGACTAATCCTGATACTAGCATGGCGGAACCGCCAATCGCGTTGGTCAAAACTTGAGATAGACCATTGCAAGTGTTGAATAAGTTAAGAAATACGCTCTGGAGCGAAAACGAAATCAAAGATCATGATTAGAATTCCAAGAATAGTTTTCGCGCATAGAAAGGAATGTAATAAGCTCACAGCATCGACGTTAGCACCGGCATGAGCACCGACATCAGAGCCAGTGGAACTCCTTTCCCGTAGATGGATGGATGTCACGGACTTTGCGGCTGCACAAGCTTTTGCGATCAATTCTGCCTGTTGGTAATCATAGATTGATAAGTCTGCACAACTAAGGGCGTTGACAGCGCTGGTTGAGGCCAAGTTGGTGCCTGGAAGCAATGACTGAATCTTTGAGGGAGCACAAAGAGAGAGCGAAGCACAGGTTGCGACGAAAACAAAGCTAGTAAAGGTACGTGAGAAAACCATTTTGGATATAGAAGGTGTTGGTTATAAGCGAAAAGGCTGTGGTGATTGAATGAGTATGAAAGTTGAGAAAGTTGATATATTTGAATGAAAGGAAGTAATGGATGTGTGAATGAAGCGTCCTAATGGAGGCCTCCTTTGATCACTTCTTATAGTTTTACCTCCAACCCTTAGTGAATATCTGTGGCTCTGTGCAGAGCCGTCGAGACGTTGCAAGTTGATGAATTTTTCAAATTTCGCATTGCCTTACACATTGACTTGCACATTGACTCTCGTCAGGTGTGCCTGTTCAGACCAAGTTCAAAGAAAAGTCACACCGAACACATTCCTACGACTGGCTCACTATTAAGGGCACATCATTAGTACATGAAAGATACAGCTGAAGGTCGACACTGACTCAATCTGTATGCTAATACATTAATCGTATGCTCTCTGGGCCACTTGATGCCAGTCAGATTTCTTCATCGAAAAACATATACAGGCCTATGTTGGACTGAAGGCCTGTTCAGGGCCAGAGACGTCTTCGCTGAAATCAGCAAGACCTGCGATCGTGATAATGATTATGCAAGAGAAAACCGAACGGGTTATGCTTCCGATCTTCAATGAACTCAAAGCCATCTTCCACGTGAGGACAATCGGATGAGATAAGTCAGTCTACGAGGTATGCTCGCATACATTCCCTGCTTCACGAAGCTCAGATGAAGAGAGAGATGTATGTGAGTGAACAGACGACGTGAGAAGCGAAGAGGATGCCTTGTTGTTCCTTTGTGACTGTCTCCCTGTGTAGATTCTGGTAAGCGTGCGCTCCACCTGGACAGATCCTGGATCCTTAGATGGGTCATCCAAGGACGCCATGGTTCATTTGTGCCGTAAAAGAAGTGTTACATGCCTCTTGCTATCTCGTGACGGAACACATATGAATTCATTTTGGAGGAATTGGAGACGTGATTGCATCAAGTTAGTAGATATCAAGAAAACTCCTTCTCCGTATCATATCTAGTACCAAAAACGCATACATATGTGTAAGTTTTGGGCAGAAGCTTTGGTCAAAGGCCTGTAGATGCATGGCAGGAGAAAGCAGGCAGTATGTGGCCCGTAATTTGTTGTCCAATTTGTAGTGTATCTGAAATATCATCAACTCATGAAGTCGAAGAAGAGAATGGTCAAAAGTTAATTGAATCTGAGAATCAATGGTCTCTTGTGAAATCAGTCAGATATCAAACCAAACACTCATTACCAATCACTCAAGTAATTTCTCAGTTTGGTGGTTGTAGCAGTCGATGGCGTGCTATAGATCACATCTTGTTAGCTTGAAATCGATTTTCATGCTTGACTACCAGCATCACTCAGGCGGAGGCCTCCTCTCCTTCTCTTACAATTGACTTTGCTTTCTCCGCATCTTCAACTTCTTTACACACTGTACTTCCCTCTCACAAACTGTGACTTCGTGAACTTGACTTTCCAAGACACGTGTGCACAGCTCTTGGATGATAAGAAACGTCTTCGAAATCATCATCCTGATCCGAATTCTCTTAAAATTCAGAAAGAAACATTCGGGAAATACTCAGGACATCGTCGTTTTTTCCTTTTCTTTCTTTGTTTTTAAGTGCTTTTGATTTCACATATCGCACTAAAGGACATCGTCGTTCGAATCCGACCAACAGCGATATGTTACAGCTCAGTGTGACCACCCTCAAGCATCTCCGCCGTATTCTTCTTGGCATCCCACTTGATGGAGAGCCGAACAGCCGAGAACGACGGATCCAGGCGTTGAGATCGTCGGGACCTCAACTTGAACCTTTCCTTGAACCGGAACCTCGTGATTTCCCACAGCTCTCAGCGGGAATGATCTTCGATTGGACGCGCTCCTTTTTCCCATTTTCCAATTGGTTGTTCAAATATCAACGCGATTGGATCATAGGAGACCTTATAGCTGGTCTTACCGTCGGGATAGTAGTTATTCCTCAAGGAATGGCTTATGCCAAACTAGCAGAATTGCCGGTCGAATTTGGGCTCTATGGTTCTTTCATGGGTGTTCTGATCTACTGGTGAGAAAGATCTCACAATAAGCATGATGATGCGCTCAAAGGTCAAAGAAGCACTGATTGACACTGATTAACTTTATCTTGCCTAGGATGTTTGCAACCTCCAAGGATATCACCATCGGCCCTGTGGCTGTCATGAGTTCACTGATGGGTGAAATCATACGACAAGCTGCAATCACTTCGCCCAACATACCTGGTCACGTCGTGGCTTCCTCACTCGCCTTGATGTCCGGTTGCATCATTTTTACCTTGGGTTTGTTGAGACTTGGCTTTGTGGTAGATTTTGTATGCCATTTTTTGATTGGAATCATCCATCATCGATTTGAGCTCATCCATGTTACCTCACACACACTTATACTGCAGATCCCACTTCCGGCGATCGCTGCCTTTTTGACGAGCTCAGCGATCAGTATCATGGCGGGGCAAGTGCCAACAATGCTCGGAATCTCTCGCCGATTAGATACCCATGCTGCAACCTATAAAATCATAATCCATACATTCAAGCAGCTACCGCATACAACAACTGAAGCAGCCGTCGGCCTAACTGCACTGGCTTGTCTATACGGAATACGATTTGGCCTTCCACCTGTATGCCGACTCAGAGGGGTGGGCCGAAAGACCACAGATGTACTGGTAGCAATGCGTTCGATATTTGTATTGGTGGTCTACACTCTCATAGCTTACCTAGTCACCCGTCATCACAGAGCCGCGCCACCGATTGCCATCCTAGGTCATATCCCACGCGGTCTCACTACCGTCGGTCCACCTCAGCTCGACAAAGAAGTCATCAAAACATATGCATCTCATCTTCCTGCTGTGTTGATTGTACTAGTGATTGAACACATCTCTATAGCCAAATCGTTTGCTCGGATTAACCGCTACACCATCTCACCCTCGCAAGAGTTGATTGCCATTGGGATTTCTAACATCTTTGGGTAAGTCACCACAATCGAAACATCATTGGATCGTAGCCCTCTATACTGACCAAAGCCTCACTGCGCCCTCTTCGATAGACCCTTTGTGGGTGCTTATCCAGTCACTGGATCCTTTTCGCGTACTGCTCTCAAGTCCAAGGCTGGAGTTCGGACTCCACTTGCCGGGATCATTACCGCAGCTCTTGTGCTGCTTGCTATATATGAGCTCACAGGCGTATTTTATTATATACCAAATGCAGCCATCAGTGCAGTGATCGTTCACGCTGTATGGGATTTGATCGTTTGGCCACCAACAGCTTATCAGACCATCTGGAGGGTCTCACCTTGGGATGGGTTTTTGTTCATCGTTGGCGTCTTTGTTGCAATCTTCACCTCTCTTGGTGGGTTCAATCCTTCTCATGATCTAGATCTTTATTCACGTCTCTTCTGATCATTTATCATTCTCGCTCGTTTTTCTCTTCATGTCAGAAATCGGAATTTACACCACTGCGATCGCGTCATTAGCTGGTTTCCTCTTTCGGTTGGTCTATTGTTCCTCTCGATCTACTTTAATCTTTTTTCACGGCTAAAAGCACGTGTATTTTTCCATCTTATAATAATATCCTGGTTTTATTCAGGCTTGTACATACCAACGTCCAACCGCTAGGAACCGCAACGATCTGGCGTCGTGAAACAGTTAACCCCAAAGTCGCGTGGATCTCAAGCTCTGGAATTGATGGCACGAATCCGAGGCTTGTAGATCATAACACAAATGCTTCTATGATCTCAGTAGCCAGACTCACAGGCCCGATATTTTACGCGAATGCGAGTCGAATGGTCGCTCAACTAGATGATCTTATTGTTAACGGAGGCTCGATTGGTCTAGTATTAGATATCAGCTCTACAGTGGAGATTGACTCGACTGCCGCTGAAGCACTTTCGAATCTTCAACAATCACACTCCATACCCATTGTATTTTGTGGGTTACGTTCTCCTTCAGTCTTTTCCGCATTGGCTGCTCGAGGTTTTGGAATTGGTGAAACGGATGGTAGCTTAGTTGGACATAAACCACGTATGCTCCCTTTTCTTTAGAAATGATCATCATCAAAAGAAAGAAAAAATTGAACGAGTGTTTGTGTCATTGGGATCTTTTTATCGAGAATAGAAGATGAAGAGAGTGGTAATACAAAGGATGAAAATCGTGAACAGAAGATCTTTCCGCTCTTACCGATTGATCGTCCTTGTTTTCAGATTGATATTGAACATGCTCTGGACTACATTTCAAAGCTGAGTACAGCCTCTTCAGAAGTGGATGGTGGAAAGGGTATGGATATCATCGCTTGAAAGAAGATCAATCAATAATCATTCGAGTATCATCAAATCAATGTGTAAGAGAAAATCGTTTGTACAATTACTTTATGTCGTTTCCTGTTGTTTGTCTCATTTATTTACAAAATCGCACAGATAGTATTGTATGATTCTTTTTTATGATGTTATGTAGAATTAATTCCAGAAGGGTGTACCTTTTTTTTATTAGTGACAAAGATAATGTTTTGTTAAAAGAATATACAGTAGATTGAACGTAGACACTTTTTTGATCAACTCTTCCAAGATTTGTGTCTGAATCTTTTGCGCGTTGGTTGAACTTTCATGTTGTGTAGACATCTTTTATTGCACGAGTAAAACACCTGGAGGGACCTGTTACCTACAAAAGAAGTTGCGCATAACAAGAACTTGCATGTATTGAAATGAATGTCCGCTTTAAGAGCCAAGTACATCTTTGATGTTCAATTGACTGATGCGCTGAGCAAAAAACAGTATCTGCCATCATTTGAAGACACATTTGGCCTTGAAAAGAGCGCAAATGGAATCTATGTTTCACATTTGTTTTGTAACTTTAATGTCCCTGCGCAAGTTGACATCAGCAGCGGGTTTTGCGGATGGCACCTTAGAGAGGAGGTCTTGATGTGGTAAGATTGGAATACATATCCTGAGTCCCTGACATTTTCATCTTTCTCAATCTTATTCCAAGTTTTCTCGAGTCCTAATCATAGACTTGTAGAGACCAAATCACATAATGCCATGATCTTAGTAGCCAGACTTACAGGATCAATGTTTTACGCAGATGCAAGTCGTACTATTTAAACTCAACTACCGCTGAAGCACTTTCGAATCTTCAAAAATCGTACTCCATACCTATCGTATCTTTTGGATTAGGTTCTGCTTTGGTATTTTTTACATTGGCAGCTCGCGTATCTGGCGTATGTGAATCGGATGGTAGTTTGTTTGAACCCAAACCACGTACTTTCTCTTTCTTTAGCAATATTCATGATCAAATGGAAATAAGATTGAATGTGTTATCGAGTTCTTTTTATCAGAATAGAAGGTGAAGAGAGAAGTAAGATTTTGAAGAGTAGATCTTTCCACTCTTACCAATTGATTGTCTTTGTTTTCAGTTTGATGTACAACATGCTGTTGACTACATCTCCAGGTTGAACACAACCTCTTTGGAAATCGATGGTGCCAGTTATGTATATAGATATCGTTACTTCAAAGGGGATATCTCAATGACCATTGAGATATCACAATTTTGGTTGAGTGTAAGAAGATGGTTTGTACAATAAATTTTTGTATGTTGTTTCACGTTGTTTGAAGACACACTTGTATCATTTGATCAGGATATTGAGTAAGGAATGCAAGCTTTCTACCACAACGTTGTGGACAATCGTTGCGCGTCTTCCCTTGTGTCAGTAATGAGATGACTTTTCAAAAAGGCTATTATGGTGAATACTAGTAAAGGTGATCAATAAAAAGTGGACCCATGATGTTTTTAATTCACAGGGTAAGGCCAATCAGCAATAGTAATCAATTTCTTAGGATCCATTGGTAAAGCTTCTTTACAAATGACAAAACCTAAGAATGTGACCTCAGACTGATAAGATGACCTTTATTTTAATTCTTTCACCAGGAATCTGCCTTTAGGATTATTTGAGTCCCAACCTAATCTTGAGGCTAACCTTGAGAAAGCTTTACATACTTATGAATTGATCTTCCTCTTTGAAACTCGATTGTAGACTATCATGCAGACCTTGTATCATTTTAGATCCACAGGATGGACCAAGGTATGTTGAGGTTTGTACCATGTGATCTATGTCTTTGTTGGAAGATTTGCGCTCCATAAAACTCAAGTGGTTTGAAGTGTGAGGTTCATTAAGAATTGATCAAGATTGTCGATATAGGAAACCATCAAGTGTTTGAGGTGACTTTGTATTCTGGCCAAAATGAAAGCCCTCCTTAGAGACTGATTCATGAGTTTCTCATAGTCTCTGCACGGCAACACATCTTTGAAAAAAAAGAAGTTCCATCATGGTCCAATTTTGCTCAATTGGAGTTTTGTGGAGAAGCGATGTTTACAAGCATTTCACGTTCAAAGTCACTTCTATGTACCCGATCATTCAACACCCTGTGACAGCTGACTTGAAACCCTACTTTAAAATTTCCTTCGCAGAGTGGATTGGATGTTGTAGACTATTTACAAAAGTTTCCCATTCAACGCGACCAATAGTACACAACTTGTACTCAACAAAACTTTGATACGTGCAACATATCTTGGACCAATTGGTTCTAGCGTTTGAGAAACATTTCTCGAATCATTCAGAATCCACTTACTCATATACAATCTCCTATTCATCGGGCCTTTTTTTCCTACAAAACCACCACCACATTGACATTTTCAACTTCATCCTTTGAAAAAGTTCATCGATCAAGTGATTCTTTACTGAAACCGAATCATCACAATCATCAACCTTTTCAACATTCATCATGTGTCCAACTGAACTCACTGCTACCAATGGTACAAATGGTCACAAGCTGGATGGACTTACGAGCCCAAACCTCGATTCAACTCATGTGGCCATTGATGCCACTCCTGTTCCTGCACTTCAAGACTCACATAAACAATCAAACCCTTACGCTCCTCGATACGCCGACTTCTTGAGTAACACGAGCAATTTTTCTATCATTGAATCCACTTTGAGAGAAGGGTCAGTCTTACCGTTTCTTCTTGTTTTGCAGCCTTCCTTTCAATCGTCAATGAAACTCAACCTGATTTATTGCTTTGGTTGATCAAACTTTCAGGGAGCAGTTTGCCAATGCTTTCTTCGGTACGTTTAACTTGCTTTTCTATCCTAACTCTTATAAAGATCTTTGTTAATTTTTTCCAATATATAGATACTGCGGCTAAGATCAAGATTGCCAAGGCACTCTCAGACTTTGGTGTGGAATATATCGAACTCACTAGTCCAGCCGCATCTGAACAGTCTCGTCAAGATTGTGAGGCGATCTGCAAATTAGGTTTAAAGAGTAAAATCTTGACTCACATCCGATGTCATATGGATGATGCCAGAATTGCTGTCGAAACAGGTGAATTATTACATCTATTCTACTTTTCTCTTTGAAGACCCATCTCAATGTTCGCCTCATATACATATGATAAAAAGTTCTCATACTAATCCTATGATGGATCATTTTTTTGTCAAGGGGTGGACGGCGTGGATGTAGTGATTGGGACTTCATCCTTTTTACGTAAATACTCGCATGGAAAAGATATGACTTATATCTTAAAGTCTGCAATTGAAGTCATTGAATTTGTCAAATCGAAGGGCATTGAAGTTCGATTCTCATCAGAAGATAGTTTCCGATCAGATTTGGTCGACTTGCTCAGTATCTACAAAGCTGTAGACAAAGTTGGAGTGAACCGAGTGGGAATTGCCGATACCGTTGGATGTGCCAATCCCCGTCAGGTTTATGATTTGGTGAGGACTTTACGAGGTGTTGTGGGATGTGACATCGAGTGTCATTTCCATGATGATACCGGATGCTGTATGTACCAACCTACTCTTTGCACCATGCTCATTGAAAGCGTTCTGATTCGACATCATTTTTGATCTGTTTTATCTTTAGCTGTGGCTAATGCATTTTGTGCTCTCGAAGCCGGAGCCACACATATCGACACCTCAGTCTTGGGAATCGGTGAGAGAAACGGTATCACGCCGCTAGGTGCATTAATTGCTAGGATGTATGTGGTGAACGTAAGTAACCTGGAATGCGTCTCAGCTTGGTTCGCGACTGATGATTTCTCCTGGATCTCTACTTGACCACTTTTTAGCCTGAGTATATCAAGCAAAAGTACAACTTACCGGCTCTTAGAGAGCTAGAAAACATTGTTGCTGAAGCTGTTGAGATCCAAGTTCCATTCAACAATGTAAGTCATGATCCCTTCAGTAGACTTCATAATACAAACTCGAGAGGACAGATTCTTTGAATTTTCATCAAATTGAAAGAGAAGAACTGAGTCAAATGTTTTGAAACCTTGCAGTACATCACAGGTTTTTGTGCATTCACCCACAAGGCTGGTATCCACGCCAAAGCTATCTTGGCTAACCCCAGCACTTATGAGATTTTGAAGCCTGAGGACTTTGGAATGACAAGATATGTACCTATCGGACATCGTCTCGTAGGATGGAACGCGGTCAAGAGTCGAGTAGAACAACTTGATCTAGAATTAAGTGATGAACAAGTCAAGGTAAGTACTAAAGACCTGGCGACATCAAACTATTTGAAACCATATTGACTTGATGGTTTTATTAAATAGGATGTGACTGCCAAGTTGAAAGCATTGGCTGATGTACGAACACAGACGAATGAAGATGTAGATGTGTTACTTCGTATCTATCACAAGGCAATCCAAGCTGGTACACTCAATATTGGTGAACATGGTGCTTTAGATGCTCTTTTGGAACAACATAAAGGTCAAAAGAATGGTACAACTGAAGAATTAAATGCACCTGCCAGTAAGAAATTAAGGGTTGATGGAGTCACAGCTACCAATGGTCAACATTAATGTGGAGAGTTTTCAAACAGTTGACTCTGCAAACAAAAAATAAAAACTTTCAGGGTGTCTGGGCTTTTTGGATTGTCATTTAACTTTGAGTTCCCAAGGTTCAACACTCTTCCTTCATTTTATCATCCTCATTTTATGAATGCTTAACTACATATTTACCACTACGTTTCAATTCTGACTAGTTTGATGTATCAATTCAGTTTTTTCTTATTTGATTCTTTTCTACTCTTTTCTTTCTTAAAAGAATGATAATGGTAGCAAAAAAAAGCGAGTTGCTTTATAACTTTTCAATAATGTGAGAACTCTCTTGATTGATTTCTACTGTGGTTAGGAATGGATTTTTTAGTCAAGATGGTTTCTTGTTCACATTTTTGTCAGTGGAGAGCTGCACTTGTTCTATGAGCCAGATCTAATTATAAATATCATATTCAAATTCAAGATGCAGTTTTATGTTATCATGGATGGTTTGTGTGATGTGCTAGGGCCAGGCAAGGTGAAAGTTATAGGTTAGGTTTACTTTGAGTCAGTACCTTCTCAATTTGAAATCCGAGATGGACATGTTGTGAAGATCTGTAGACTGTGACATGTGGAATAGTCTGGTGTAGGTTTAAGCAAGTTGAATTCATACACATCCGTTAACTTCACACCATCACACTTCTCTTCAAGCAAAACTTCTCAATCCGCATACATTCCACTCTCAACCAATCAATTCAAGTTTTTTATTTACCAGTCACTCATCCTGCTATCAATATCGCCATGTCCGGTCAACCAGGACAATCTGAAGCTGAACAAAACATCCAGGTTAGCTAGCATCTTTCATCTTATTTGCCTGTTCATATGTCTATCAGAAACTGACTTCGGAATCGTCCTTTGTATAAACAGATATGGAAAATTAAGAAGTGTGATTCAAGCTTTCGTTTCATCGAATCTCATCACCAACCACCATATTGAACATACTTTTGATTTACCTTTTTTTCTCTACAGTGGTCAAAAGCTTGGAAGCAGCTCGGGGGGCTGGTACCAGCATGATCAGTCTCATTCTACCTCCAAAATCTCAACTTAGTCAAGCCCAGAACATGCTGGCTCAGGAGTATGGAACAGCGTTAGTGTTATTCATTCTCGTTTCAATCTCACAACGCATTTTCACATACACTTCTCTGACCTTATCTGGGTTTCTACCACATTGCAGGTCCAACATCAAATCTCGTGTCAATCGGCTTTCAGTCCTCGCCGCTATCACTTCTACTCAACAGAGACTCAAGCTTTACTCAAGAATCCCACCGAACGGTTTGATTGTCTACTGTGGCACGATTCTAACGGACGAGGGTAAGGAAAAGAAAGTCAATTTTGACTTTGAACCTTTCAAGCCCATCAACACTTCACTTTATCTATGTGATAACAAGTTTCACACCGAAGCTCTTTCTGAGCTTTTAGAGTCTGATTCGAAATTCGGATTTATCGTCATGGATGGTAATGGTTCACTGTTTGGTACTTTGGCTGGTAATACTCGAGATGTGATTCACAAATTTACGGTTGATCTTCCCAAGAAACACGGTCGTGGTGGTCAATCCGCTTTACGTTTTGCTCGACTTCGTGAAGAGAAACGGCACAATTATGTTCGAAAGGTTGCCGAATTCGCTGTTCAACATTTCATCACCAATGATAAAGTTAACGTTCAAGGCTTAGTGCTAGCCGGTAGTGCGGATTTCAAGACCGAATTAAATCAGAGTGATATGTTCGATCCTCGTTTGGCTGTTAAAGTTATCAAAGTAGTCGATGTGAGTTACGGAGGTGAGAATGGGTTTAATCAAGCTATCGAACTTGCCTCTGAGAGTTTGTCACAGGTCAAGTTCATTCAAGAGAAAAAGTAAGGGCTCATCTCACTTTCTCCTCTTTTACGACTGTCTCAATCTTCAACCGTCCCTGAATTTTGATTTCTGCTACTTTATGCGAAACATCAGGCTCATTCAAAAATACTTTGACGAAATCGCACTCGACACAGGCAAATATTGCTTCGGAGTCGAAGATACACTTCGTGGTCTTGAACTTGGTGCTGTTGAAACATTAATTGTTTGGGAGAACTTGGACATCACTCGACATAGCTTACGAGCATCTACTGGCGAGACAATCATCATTCATACAGCTGCGCCACCCCCAACTGCTTCAAACAACGCTGCTGCTAGCGGAGGTGGTCAAGGTGCTAATGGAAATATTTCTATGGCATTGGCACATTTGAGCGAGAAAGACAGAGAGAAGTTTATCGATAAAGCAACAGGTTTAGAGATGGAGCAAGCTACCGAACCTCAATCACTACTTGAATGGCTTGCGGAGAAATATCAAGATTTTGGTGCTGCTTTGGAGTTTGTGACGAACCGTAGTACAGAAGGATCACAATTTGTCAGAGGCTTTGGTGGGATTGGTGGGATTTTGAGGTACAAGGTAGATTTTGGACTGATTGCGGACGCCTTTGAAGACGTGAGTGAGATTAGTTTTGAGTGTCTCATGAGATTGAGTCATCCCAATGATCACATGATCACTGATCATCCATGTTATGTGTCATTCAGGGAGAGGAAGGAGAATTCATGACTGACTCCGACGAATAAGCGGTCTCCGTTGACCGAATCGCGAGGTAGTGGACTCAGTACATATCATCAAGTTGATGACCCCGATGATGAAGATGATAATGAATGATGACGAAGGATGGGGAGGAGAAGAAATTGGTTTTGATTGCATATTTGGAAAAAAACCTTGCCCTCTATCAGCTCACGATCAGGACTGATGTCAGTCAATTAGATTAGTTTCGAGCCCGCCCGCATGTGTATCTCATAGAAAAAAACCCCATCCTCTTGACTTTGCCAAACCAAACCTTGTGTTTCTATAGTTTGAGTGCTTATGAGTATAAACTGGCGTGAATGTGGGGATCTTACATGAAAGGAAAAGGATTTTAAGGCTTTGATCGTGTGAGAGTGACAGAACCTCTTTAGGAGAAGTGGTGGCGCAAATTGCGTTGCAAGGACACCATTTCACCTTTGATTGGTCGGAATCATTTGCTATTCCAATCAAGGCTCATTAGCTTCCAGTGTGTTGAGTAAGACTGAACATGCATATGAAAGATTTCATAGTTTGTATCAAGTGATAGATGAATTGTCAGGTTTTCTTGAGCTACTCAGTTTTGAGTTGCTGGTTCATATCCAGCCTTTATACATTACCCGTTCCTCAAACTTACTGCAGGCCTTCTATGTCTTGTAATCGTTAGGCTCTAGATCAGGAGGGAGTGTCCAATTTGATGTGATTATGTGCAATAAGAAGCTGTGGGTTTACCCAACCAGACAGGCCTGGGCTGAAAAGAAGTTAGGGCAGAAAAGTATGCTAACAGTAGACTTTTTCTTCTTGAAGTACTGTTCTTTATTATGATTAGGAGGACACCTTGATAGCTAATGGTCCTGTGATCAAGCCTTAGAGCTGACATGATGGTAGAGAGTTGGTCCCAATTCCTTGGTCTTTTTCCCCTATAGGAATGGTGTGAATACCTAATTTCTAGATTTGTGAAAGGTAAATTCTTCTGACTTTGATCATTGTTGATGCCCCGCGAGATTTTGAACGGTTCAACTTTTGTTGTTTCTTTGGTTTGTTATTCCTCTCCCTGCTTCAGGTCATGGGGGGGGCTTCAATTCTTTTAGGCACACCTTTGAACTTTCTTCACCACAACTCAGCATCACTCAAGTTACAGATAGCTCCAGGGTCTATCCCAGTCTCACTGGTCAGGGTATGGACTCCAGAGTACATTTCATCAACTTCATCAAATGCTCCTCTTCCAGGTTCACTCAGTATACAGTTATATGGGAGATGCTTGAGACTTGGAAGGAGGTCCTCACAGGGTCAACCATACTCAGATTGTGACAGAAGGGGTGCCTGACTAGATTTTCAGGTCAGCTTGACTTGTTTTTGTGTTTGTGCTGCACCAACAATTTGATCTCTGACTTTCAGATGGGCCATTATTATGAATATGAAAAGAAAATTTGACACATTCACACCAGTGCACATTCAATCAGTACAAACCAGCTCCGTATAGGAACACATGCAGTTTTCATTCATTTTAAATCTGCAGTAAATGATCAAGGATGATAGTTCCTTTTATTTTTGTGCAATTCAGGAAGTTGGATTTCTAATCCGTTTTGATCATTGGTTCTACAAGCAAAATTCAAATGATTTCCCGTGGATCAACTGCATTCGGTGGTCTTGGCTGTTTTTTCTTGACGAGGAATTTCTTGAGGAGAGATTTAATCTTGCGCATAGCTTTTTGGAATTTGGATGCGAATTTATCGTACCAGATCAAGACCTTACTCTTGGGCGGAGTCTTGATTCCAAGTGGAATCCCTTTTTGATTGAAAATCTCTTGCAGATCTGTGAACAGGACAAAGTCGGTCCCTTCTTTCTGCACATAAGACTGAAGGTGCCACTGAAATAGCCTACGTGACGCTCGTGCTTGTTTATAAGTTTGCGGTGTTAATGTAGTGTCAAGGATGCGTTCGTCTTCCACTGCTTCAATTGCCCATCTTTTGACGGTCTGTATGCTAGCATCCTCGGCTGGAACGATATCAATGCTTGATTTGGGTTTGTACATATAGCTGAAGTATTCATCTGCCGTAATTTCCACCAGGGATTTCTGCCAAAGGACATCAGTATCTTTACCTCTTGTCTCATCCTCAGCCAAACTTTCTGGAAATGAAACGCCTTTGACTCCTTTGGCTGAAGGACATTCGAATGTTTCGGTTTCGACAGTCAGTTCAAAACAGTTACATTTGATGTCTGAGAAGATAATGAACTGACGAAGATTTTTTGCTTTGGAAATCTGGTCTCCGTGTACCTCGTAAGCCCATATTGATTTTCTCAAGGAAATCACTTCCGTATGCTCATCTAAAACGCTCCCATAGTTCAAAAATGTTTTACCCTCGACACCTTCTTTTATGCCCTTCTTGAGTGCTTCGACATATCTGCCTCTTTGTTTCTCGAGTATGTCGGCTAGCGCATTTATGGTTTTCATATCGCTTTTGCCATCGATTATAGTTTGGAAAAGTTCTTTTTCTGCATAAAGTGCAAGGAATGCTTCGAAAGTGAGGGGTCGTTGTATTTTTTGCTGGTACATATGCTCCATTTGGTCGTACTCTACGTAAGGAGCCTCTGGCTCGCGCTTTATAAGATCGTCGGTCAATTGAAATAAAGATTTCTCGAAACGCATATCCATGGCTTCTAGGGTGTCTAATTGGTCAACGCCTGTCAATGATTTCGGGAGTGACTTCGACCTAGACACTGTGTATTTCACAAAACAAGGAGGGGTATTCCGGTCAGAGGTTTTGAAACTGGGAGGGACTGGGCCTTTCTTGCTTCTTGCTACAACACTCTGACGATTTCACTTACAAGCTGGAACTGGATCTAGTCTAGATGTTGTTCCGCGAAAAGAATCCGCTGAAAGACCAGATTGAAAGATACAGAATAATCATATCAGAAACTCGCATTGGAGTGATGAATGATCATTATCCACATGACCTATCATCACTGATACGATCTCTTACCTTTACCTATTTTTGTAGGGTCCGTGCCGCTCAAAGCCTTGCTTGATCCCGAGATCTCACGAGCTAAAAGTTTCCATCATCAACAAAGGAAGAAATCAGGATCTCATGTACGAGCACTGATGGTGAGTATTTTCGGACCTTTATTGATGTCAGATATGGTTTCTTCTGCTTTTGACCCCTGTACTACCTCTCCAATGTCGCTCGCGCCGTGAAAGACACTCTCGAGCGCGGGTGATCTCTTGCCGAGTTTTCTTGTTAAACGACTGGGCTGATGCGGTCCCCCTTCATAGTTGACGTGAGATGGCGAGCAAAAAACGTTAGTTTGATGTTGTGTAATTTGGAAACATACAGATCAGATAGATGAGATGTACCTTGCCATGATTCATGAAAAGGATGAGCGGTCCTCTTGCCTTCATCCGCAATACGTCCATCGGAATAAGTGAATTGATGCTTAATTTTTAAAAATGATAGATGAGTCGCTGGATTCAGGAACTAGAAGAAGAATGCCAGAACTTGGCAGTCTTCTGCTTCCACACAAATCATAAATCTTACCTGACTAGAAACTGCAGATAATTCCAAGGCTGTCCACATCTTAGAACCGGTTGAAACAAAGGTATCGGCTTTCCATTTCGTTTTGACCTGGTCAGGCAGGAGCTTTATGTCTTCCTTGGGATTCAAGGCAAGGGTACCCAACTCCAGGTTGAGTAGGATGGCAATGTGGGAAATCCACTGTAATGTTGGTCGCATTCCGATTGATGATCGATATTGTTATGCCACTGGAGGTCGACGACGGGATGAAAAAGTATGTCTTTTTGGATGCTAAATGTACGATGGACGCTCGTCCGAAAAGGTTTTCCTGAAACCACCGATAAGAAACGCGAAAAGTGGATTGCGATGTGATCGAAAAAAATACGTGCCTGACAGAGATGTTTTATGATGTTTGTCTGTTGTAGATTCACCTATAAGGAAAGGATCCTTGCCAAAAATGGTGAAGTGTCTTGAAGCTACAGAGTAAGTAATGAAGACGGCATCTGAGCTAGACTTCCAGTGTTACTGACTAACTTCAGTGAGGTCACATACCCTGAGGATATGTATCACTTCCGTAGCTTTCCACATTCAATCGAACCCCTTGTAAGTTTTGAGATCAGGTGATAGGACCCTGACAAGCTCTAATGGATCAGAAAAAAAGAACCTCAATCCTCTCTCGTGTGCGAACTCTGTTGGAGTATTGGAGATATTCAAATGTTACGAAATGATTGCTCAGGTTATACTTGTATTGTGCTCAAACGGTTCTGAAACGGCTCATCATGCGCGAAGACTGTTGGGGACATACCAGGAAAGATCCCATGATAAGGTACTGTGTCATAATCTTCAACGGTCTTCAAATGATCAAGATGATCTGGCCAAGTTGAAACTCCTTGCATTTCGTAGTCTTCTCAAGCCCAAGGACTTTCGAAATACTGGTTTGACCACTATTTGAGTTTGCGATGCACATATTTCAAACTCATTGGTCAAAAGGGGGAACTATGTATGTAGTCACATACATGTAGGACCGCATCACTAACTTGCTTGGCAAGTTGTTGATCCCATCTTTGTATGGTTGTGTATCTTCACATTTTTAGATGATACTCAGGCACAGTAGAAGACAGAAGTTTCTTGAGACCTTGTTATGAAGGCTTAGGTCTAAAGTTTGTATTACAATTCATCAGATACCAAATGATCCTATTCTACATTCACTGAATTTCTCCTTCGTACAATTGTTGACAAACTTTGGCACAAGGATGAGAATCTAATAAATCAGCTTCATCACCAACCAGACAATGATTTGGGTTTCTCAAGCAAGGATCATTCCCAGGATTGATACCAGGGTACATCATTTATAGGATGTTTATCCAAAGAAGAGATTCAAATATCAATGGAGATGCAAAAAGGAGTCAAAATATGCAATGACATCAGTATTTGATACCCTTGAATATCCGATTTGATTTTGAACCCAATATCTTCTGCAACTTATGCGCCGTCCTCCGCGTGAAACACCGCTTGCTTTGTTTTTCCAAATCGATCTTCAATAACCTCAGAACCAGCCGGAATTTTTGTGAGCGACGACTTAGTATATACGAAAAAGCTTGTCGTCCGAGCCTGGCGAGGTCAATCAAATAGTTGAGAGCTATAAAATATATAAGATATCCAACTAGAATGCGTACCATGTGATCTCGAAAGCTTTGATTGAACACATTCCTCCGGCGTCAATCACATATTTCTGTTCTGTTTGTCTCTGTACACTGATACACAGGAATCCAATTGTCCTTTCGATGACATCTAGGAATTTCAATACCCGCTGTCGATCAATACTTTAAACCGTGGAGGCAATGAATCGCGGCAAGTCATAACGTACCATGGAAAAATTTATAGGACTTGATGACATCAGCCTTCCAATCATTTAGATAGGCCACGTATTTAGTAGCCACGAGAAGCAGGGCTTGATAAAGGTTCAATCGAACGGTCTCTGCTGAGTTCAATTTTGTATCAAGATATATCATGCTCATCCGTACTCTTACTGCCCTGCATCATTGTGTCAGTCTCGCAGGGTTTGATTCAAATTTAACATGGATTAACGAACTGAAACATTCTTTGCCGGAATGAGAGACCAGGCGATTTTGTCATATCCACAGTCAATGTGTCCCCAATATCTACAGGTTCCAAAGTCAAAACGTGATCGGTGGTCAACAGTATTGGTAAAAGTTTCCGATGACTTACGAGTTCCGTGGTAACGTCCATAGTCTGCTGTGAAGTTCAAGGATTTCGCATTGATCAGATGGCCACACCAAGGAAATTCTAGATTGTTGTCACCTTCATTAGTACCGAACTATTGCATGAGGCACCAAGGGAGAACATATAGAGATGCTTCACTGACCTAGGCTTCCTAGTACTTTTGTGTCGTTGTACTTGAAATTGGTCAAAGTCTTCTGAGTGGATATAAAACAACCATATTCTGGCATCCCCTGCTTCATGACTTCAAGAAATCGTTGCGCATCACTTTTAGCAGTTGTGATGAACAAGAAATCGTCCATTAAACGCAGCAGCAGCTGGTTGAATCCACACACCCATCAAGATGAATATGCTATACAGAGAGCTAACAGAGCAAGTAACTCACTGAATGTTCTCGATTTGCAAAACCAAGATAGTTTTTGTCCATATCTGCGTAAAACAAACTACATAGCATCCATTACAGGATTGTCCGGTAAAACCGCTATGGGGTATTGAATCAGTTGGCTACCTACCTGCATAACAATGGCGAGAGGATAGATCCCTGTGGAATGCCAACTTTCTGTTGATACGTATGGCTACCAATCTATGTGAAAACAACAATGCTCAGAGGATGTGGCAACTTGTGGTAAGATATTGAGACATGTAGCAGATTCTAGGAAACGAATGCAGAAGATTGAACACTTACTTTGACAAAATTCTCGGTAACGTGCTCTCTCAATAAGCTCAGAAGGTGAGTTTTATGTATATAAGGGTATCTAACTTGATCATTGAAAATCACATTGCGTAGAGTCCGCGAGACCTGAGAAACAAACTCGTCAAAGTTCGGATGTTCGTCTAAGCCAAGATATAGACAAACGAATTAACGACAACTCGAAGAAGTAGCAAGAAGAAAATGTATTTTTGAAGTACGACAAACCACTTGGATAAGCCTGTCTTTTGAATTGCTTATTAACTTTCCCTTTGACTGATGTCCCCATGACCTTTGTATACCTCTGGACCACGTACTGATCCTTCAATTTCAGAAGACGCTTCAGCGGTGACGTCGTCATGCCAGAGATTGAGAGCGCGAGGAAAAGTTGGAACTTACTTCTGTTAATAAACCATTTATGATTTGTAGTAGTTTCTCTTGTTGAATCGTATCAAAACACGCTTTGACATCTACTTTGACAAGATATAACCTCTCATGTGTGTCGGATTTGAGACGGTCCTTGAACTCTTTGAATTTCAGGTAAATATCATTCAACCCTAAAACTGATGATCCCATCAGGTCCGGTTTAATATCCTGGACAAATATACGAGTTTTCAGTTAGTAGACAAAGCGCTACTGATTATCACTTCCCGCACTTTTTCATACGTCAAGGTCGCAAATAAGTCTTGCAAGACTGAATTATTTGATAATCCGCCTCGCGTGGGTATTTTCCTTCGAAAGTTTACGATCGGCCGAACCCCAATCTCCTTGGGTAGTAGTCTCATAGACGACTTTCCGAGCTGCAAGTGACCTTTGAAGTATGGCTGATATTGGGTTCTCCATCAGTGTGTAATTTGTGTTGTTTTGCCACATCCAGTCAGATTCTCACCTCTTCTTGGGGCTCGATACGCGTGAACGCGTCCGTCCTCAGACTTCGGATCAGAGGCATACATAACTCTTCCCAATCATCCAACCTGAAATAGATAGTTCTGTTCTTGAATATTGCAGACTCGGTCACGAAGAAAGTACTCTTCTCAAATTGATCGATTGCCGTTCCAAATTAGTACCGACTCTCACCCTTGATATACCAATCGTAAAAATATGCAAAAGTACCTTTATAAGAGTACCGATGAAAGATTCATAGAACCACCAGACAAAATCATGAAACATGGCGCTGGATTTGGTGTCAACAATTGATCCAATGAAACAGGAACAGTCTTTGATGGCCATATTTTGTAGAAGTTGATGCAAAGATATCTTCTCGAATTTGCGTAGCTTGATGATCTGCCTGATATCTGATGAATGTGATGCTTTTCGGTGAGCTTGAAATATATATGGAGAGGTATATGTAGAGGGACTAGATCATCAGAGTTGACATACTTTCGCGTACCACATTCTTGTTTTTCAAAGAATCACCCCACCAATTATCCAGACCAAGTGAATGGATCATACCCCATAGATAGGTTTCAACTTCGTAGTAGGAGCAAACGAAGTGGTTGAATTTTGGCTTCTCATTAGCGGAGGTAGTTTTACGATTTGATTCATCGTCCTTATCGGCGCATGTTGGGAAGTGTGAAGAGAGTCGTATATGGCTGGCTTGAGAAGGCTCGATCAATTCAACAACGCTCAACTTTTCCTCTTCAGTCAAGCCCTGATTTTGATACTACAACACTCTATGCAAGGTCAGATGAGTAAAGTCTATACCGATGAATGATGCAGCATACTTTTTTTGGACAAAACTTTTGTAGGATCTCGTTGGTCCTATCCGAAGCTGATCTCTGGACAATCTGGAATATCATACCAGAAGGTGCGATGAGGGTTTTGAGCCTTCTCGGTGTCTTCATCGGTGGCAGCCCTTCGATGTCCTGTTCGGTGTGAGAGAAAGGCTTAAGCTGAAAGCTGGATGGAAATATACGCTTTGCTAGGTGTATAGCCTTGAGATGATTGTCAAGAAGAGGTGGCGATAAATCATGTATAGTATGTAAAGGATCTGAAGGTATCCGTCAACGATCAGTTCTTTTCTTTGAGGAGGGACCTGGTAGTGACAACTGGAATGAGACGATATGTATATACGAACGTTTAATGGGAATACCCATTCTGATCCGGCCAGTCTTGGTTCGGTTAGCTCGTGAGTACATCAATGAGCTTTTTAATATGACCACTTCCGTAAGCTGCGGAGTGGACTTTTCGATTCTCGCTGCCTCGATGACATTGAGGTCTACCAGCGGCTTGCCGCACACTTGAAAATAACATCCGTTGCCTTGTGGTACGAATATGGATGTACTCGCAAGTAGCTCGATCATAGCTTTGGCGCCTATCCTGTTTCGCGAACATCAAGCTTTGAGAGTCGAGCTCCCTATGTACAGCTTACCATTGAAAACTAATCCAACATACCGTTTCAATAGCGCTGAAAATGCGAAAGACTTGATCAAAAAGTTGTTCAATGTATTCTCGATCGTCATGTGTTTCGAAACCAGATTGTTGGCGTAGGGACCTATCACAGGAACGACAAACGACGGCAAGTCTTGATGGTTCTGAACCAGTTGTTGGAACACATCATGTAGGAATCAGTCGCGTCGAAACAAGATTTGGAGCGCAGATATCCCACCATACGACATCCAATTGTCAACACATTCTGCTTGGAGCCCATATCTTTTGCCGAGGGACGGGAAGAGCTCCACAAGAGATGCGTCTGAGCCGCGTCAATCACCTGAGAGAAAACGCCACTTCGCGATCAGTTCAAGTAAAGGACGTTAAAGTATACGAGCAAAGTCATCGGGGAGATCGGCAGACCTGTGCCATAGTTATCTCTGGCTCGGCATCGTCCGTTTGAGCTCGGGGAGCACATTTTTGGAACAGGCCTTTGTCACGTGAAGGCTGATCACTGCCTTTATGAGGGAGAACTTGCAGTCCCACGAGATAACTCTTTAGAGGATCAAGGTCGGCATCATCGTTATCATCAAGTTGTAACAATTGCCACAATGACATTGTTGTAGGATAATAACTTGAAAGTAGAGATCTGATCTGATGAGGACCTTCATCGTCCTTGTTTCGCTTGCGTTTCATATTTTAGTCGAAGTTTTGTGATAGTAACAGGGATGATCGCGTTGATGATTTCAGCGAGAATAAGTTAAATTTGACTCGGCGGGATGAAATCGAATCTGATGACACCGGTCATGAAGACTTGATATGTAGCAAATGAACCCGGATATTACCCGGTCCGAGATCATAAGATTTCTACATGGACTTGACTTCCTCCGAGGCCTTTTTGGAAATCAAGCAGGACAAAAATATCTCTGCCCAGCATGGTTATCATCCAAAAGGACAAGTGAAAGAATGTACATGCATTGCATGTGGATTTTCTTGTGCAATTGGAATGGGGAGAACATAAAATCTGTGGTTTGTTGTTGTGATACGCCTGCAATCAATCCTTTGGTGCCAATGAGGGTATATGCATATATGGGAAAGTTACCTTTGAAATCACAATTGTTGACTCATGATATGTGAGGTCAGAGGTGCTCCCTGCCCAAGCGCAGTGTGCATTGGTTCAACCCAATGCATATATCGACATTTCTTGATTAAGCATGGTATATGTCAAGACAGAAAGCATAAGTTGTGTGAAATGATTCCATTTGTCACAAAAGATTTCCAATTATATATTGAGATCTGGTATCTCTTGCCCGCTTGTGACTTTTGAGAACAAGGTATCTTGTGCAGGTAGAGATGGGACAATGCTTTCCTTTGTTGAACAACTGATGGATGTGAATATATTGGGGCAGTGGGAGCATCATTCTGGATCTCTTGATCTCAAGGTAGAATTAAAGGTTGATTTAAATCAGGAAGCATCTCTATTGACATCCAAGGAGAATATTTGTCAAGTGGAAGTTGTGTTCAGCTTTCACATCAACATGTTTGGCAATTGGGTGACTTGATAATCTCAGCTCGCCATCTGGTACTGATTCATGATTGGTTGATAAGAGCACAGGGTTCTTGTGCTGAGGTGTGTTATGTCTTATGTCTATGGAAGGTGTTGTGGGGCCAATATCTTTCGTGGGGATGTGGCTCTTGCTGCCTTCTGATCATTAACTTGCAATAGGTCATGTCCTTGATTTCTTCTTCAAGCTTGAAGAAATCTCTGTATCTGAGCCCACTACATCATCTTCAGTTGGTTTTCTTGTCTGGGTGGAGGGTTGTGATACTATGTAGGTGATTGTATTGTCATCCAAAGGTGCTTTGCTTGTAGTGATTTGGTGCAGATATCAGCTAGATTTGTCCTTGGATGTCTTGAAGTTCATTATGTCTAGTTTGTAAACTGGTTTTTGACCTACAGACAAGCTCTTTGAAGCATGTTGCAGGGTTTCCAGTTGCTTGTTGGTATCCCCTCCAGATGAACAACTCCCAGCTTGAGGAATCCTATCAGCTTGGGGATCTTTTAGTCTTCTGCCCAAGTAATTTCCATTTTTTTCACTATGGTAGAACAAAGTGACATTTCTTCTTCATTTTGTACCAAAACAATCAACTCACTTTGTCTGTCTAAACAAGTCAATACAATTGTGTTTTACAGGTTGTTTAGCCTCTGTAGAGATATGAAATGATCCATATAGGCCCCCCTCAAACAGATGGTCTTGCAGAAAAAATGATCTAGGCTTTATCAGAAATGATATGGAGGTACTGTGCTTGTGGTCTCAAGTTTAAAGATAAAGATGGATACACTCATGATTGGAAGATGTTACTACCAGCTTTGGAGATATATTATAATTGCAGTATTCATAGCTCAACTAAGAAGAGTCCATATGAAGTAGAGCGGGGTTATTGTCCCCAACTTCCCAGAGATAAGTTCAGGAGCAGAGATGTAGATATACATCTGACCTCTCTTAGCTTTGCAACAATGCTGGGTACAGCAAGAGAGTACACTAAACGTCACTGTCTTTGAGAGTCTGTTGAATATGATAAGGGGTGGTGGGACCAGACTCATGAAGAATCTAAATTTGAATTTGGAGAACAAGTCCTCTTCTAAGAGAGACAACACATTACAGTAGAAGGGGACCTTCTCTGGTAGTGGGGAGGGTCAGCCCTGAGCCCTGATTACAGGACCATGGGCTTGCATTTCACAGATGTAACATTACAATATTACGCAAAACCATAAGCTACATCTCACGGCTCAGTGCCAAGAGCCACAAAAAAGGAATGTACATAATGTATAAAATACATAAGAAACCTAACCCACGTGTCAATCACAAGTTGACACATAGATAGATTACTGAGACGCCAACCACAGTTTGACGCCTGACCCATGAGTAAATAAGCCCCTCTTCCCACTCTGAAAAATCCCCAATCTGTTTTACATCACAACACCAGAATCACATTATATTTGAATCCTATTGAGAGGATCTTTGAGTATGTAATTAGTTGTGTAGTACAAATACTTGAGCATAACTGGTTTCATTGATGAGCACCCTTGGTATTGATTTCTACAATCTTTGAGCCATAAAAATCTTGAAGAATAAACCATAAAGCAGCAAAGGTTCCACCCTTTCAAGAAGTCTAAAGTAGCCTCAGGATCTTTGGTCTACCAAAGTGTAAAGCCTGCCCCTTTCTGTCTCACAATGTTTGAGCGCATTGGCTCTTCTTTGCCCTTACCTTTTCTCAATCCTTCATCAAATCCTCTTTTTAGAGGTTAACTAGCTGTAGTCTTCACTTGGGTATACCACATGACACAACTCTTTCTTATTTTACACTTCAATATTAGTGAAGAGTAAGCCTAACAGAAGCGTGTTCCTCACACCTGCTCAGGTCAAATGACATCTGGGGGGCATCTCAGTAACCCAGATGTCTCCATCTGAACATATCACACCCCCATACCACCATCAAAACATGACCCAAGCTAACAAAAAGGCACCTTCTGTGGTTGAACAACAATAGGAATGATTCCCCATGTCCCCTGATCAGAGCAGCATCAAGCATCATTGCCAGACCCAATCCCAGGACTGCCAAGCCAAGATAGATGAAAAATTAAACAAATTTTATGAGCATATTATTATGACTGAGAAATGCTGATCGATATCAATGTCGTAAATATAAAAATACAGACAGCTAGTAGTCACCAAACAGAATCAGGCCAAGTGTGTTTTTGTTTGACCACTCTTAAGGTCCACCACACAAGAAGTTTGTATTCTTCCAAAGGATCAAATTGTTTAAAATCAAAGAAATTTTTCAAGTATTCTCCAATGGAGAAGTTCAGCAAACCTGATGAATAGCTTCTCAAAGCCCTGATAACCCAGAGAAGGCAAATTTAAATTTCTTCACAACAAATGATTGATAAAATTTCTATAAGATTCTAGTTTATTCAAGCCTTCAACTCAAGATCACATGATAGAAAAAGTACTAACTCTTTTACATGATAAACACAAAAGTCCTGTCAAGTAAGAGTTGAAGACTGAATCAAAATTGAACATCTCATTGGATGGATGTACCAATGTATTTAAGGATGGTATATCCACATTTCTGCTTCTACATGTGAGTGACTTCAAGGACTTTATTGATTTGATACCAGACCTCTATAAGTTTTACCATTTGACTGAATATAAATTTGATGAATTGAAGGATACACTTCAGGCTCAAGTGCATGGATGAGATAAGAGAAGTGTTGTAGTCTGTGATTCTCTCTTGTTGGTGATCCAGTTTGGATTAACTTGTTCAACATAGGCTCTTCTAGAATGACTAAAAAGTTAACAATCTTCTTTTAATCTCATTTGAAAGGGCTCATTTTTGAAACGTCATGAGTTCGCTGGCACACCCTAAATCATGTTATTGACTGTTCAGCATTGGGTATATGTGACAAGATTTGGGTTTTGAGGGTGGAGTGTTTTTGGGATGAAGTCAATATGAAAACTTACAAGATCCTTAATCTTGAGAGTGGTTCGAATGAATTTGAGTTGAGTAGAGAATCGAGTTTGAGTTGATTGGGATTGATGGGCTATAAGGCTATATGCTTCTGATATGTTGAGCTGTCAAGAATGAGGTCGATCAAAAGAGGGTTTCAAGTTTTGGAATCTTTTGACTTCATCTTTTGAATTCATTCTTCTTACTTACATAGTTCATTGAATGAATTCTGGTCTTCTCACGAAAAAGAAGAACTATTGAAAAAAGAGAAATGAGTTTATTGAATTCAAGTTCGATTCGATTACCATTCGGAATTCAAATTCAAATTAAATATTTATCTTTATTCACTTTAACCCTTCAAAATAGTTTGTTAACTATCCTTTGTAAGTCTTTTGCTCAGCTTCTCTTTTCTGCTTATCTCAATCATCTCACATACTAATTTGATACTTTATCTCTTCTTGGATTTATTCAAAATCAAGTACATTATGTGAGTTTGAAGGATTCTTTTGAAAAAATAGACATTTTGGATCAACTGACTAATTGGATACTTTTTTGTTTAGTCTCGTAACACTCCTTATAATCAATCTTACTCAGCTCCAGCTGCAGTCTTACTTAATGAGATCTTGAAATGTTTGATTTCTTTATTGATTGCGATTTATAATTCTTATAAGAATTCTTGTTCGATTGAAAATCGTTCAGATGATAAATTAGGTCAATTTGGTAAGTTTTTCTTGATCAAAGATATCATTGATCTTCATCACTGATTTGAGATATTCATTCCTGATATCTCTATAGCTTCACTTCTCTCTAACCATCCTGATTCGATTGATAGTCCTAAATCTGATCATTCAGCCTTACCACTTTCAAATCGATCAAGATCTTCAATAGATTCCAATCCTCAACTTCCAAATCCCTTTTTCCATTTGCTTCTTCAACAAACCTTACAGACCTTTAAGTTGATCATCAGGTAAACTTTTGTTCCCAGTTATCATCATCTTCGTATTCGGTCCTAACCTTGACTTGTTTTTTCCATAGTCGTGATTGTTGGAAACTTTCCATACCTGCTATACTTTATGTGATTCAAAATAATCTTCAATTCGTAGCTGCCTCTCATTTGGATGTGGCTACTTTCTCAGTTACCTATCAACTCAAGGTAAAGGTTTTCATCATCTGGTTTTTAATCAAACTCATATCTTTTCTTTTGTATCGGATTTCAATATCCCATTAGATTTTAACCACTGCGCTTTGTTCGGTACTTATGCTGGGTCGTCGGTTATCCACTTTTAAATGGGTCTCACTCTTCTTCTTAGCCATTGGCGTCGCACTCGTTCAAGTTCAAAACTCACCTCCACCTACTCAGGATTCAACGCTTAATAAAACATCTGATCGACTCATCGGTTTCATCGCTGTCACTGCTGCTTGTTTTACATCGGGTTTAGCTGGCGTTTATTTTGAACTTGTCTTGAAATCTTCGACTAAAGTAGACCTTTGGATTCGAAACGTACAACTCTCACTCTTTTCACTCTTACCTGCTCTCTTCACAGCCTTTTATTATTCACCTCATCCTGAACATCATGGAATGTTTACTAATTTCGGTTTAGCAGCTTGGGCTACTGTTCTTACACAAGTCATTGGTGGATTAGTCACTGCTTTGGTCATTAAATTTGCTGATAACATTCTGAAGGGGTTTGCTACCTCACTCTCGATCATCTTATCAACATTTGCTAGTGTGCTCCTCTTTAATGCACCACTTCCACTTGGTTCAGCTATCGGAGCTTCGGTTGTCCTCTTGGCCACTTACTCGTATAATCATCCTGCTGCTGCCGATCGTCCCACTAGTACAACCACCTTACCGATTCGAATGCCACCAAAGATCCCAGCATGGCGTGAACAATCAGGAAGTAAGAAAGATTATGATTCTTCACCTCTTGTAGCTCCACTTGGGATCGGAATCGATCTTCAAAGGATTGAATCAACACCCTTTGGAACGAACAAATACCAATCTACCTTTCCTAGTCTTCAATTCAATCCATCTCCTGCTTCTAATATCTCATCAGTCTTGATTCATTCTAGACGTTCATCTGAGACGAATGAGAACGGATCTAATAATGGTTCTCCAGCTAGGTATTTAATAAGTTCGGCTCATTCTAGATTGTCAACTTCGAGGGAGATTGATAAAGATTTGAATCTTGATGAAAAATCAATTTGATTGAACTCAAAAGTGTAGATGAAGTTGAGTTATTTTTTTGAGAGTGATTATTGAAAATCAACAGTTAGAGTTTTTTATTATCAAATTATTATTATGATTATTGTTATTATTATTCAAAAACACTTTGTTTCTTTTGGGGTCTTGGTTTTTTTGGTTCCATGATGATTTCAATTATGTACAATTTTTTAATTTCGAGTTGGAGTTTTTGTCTTTCTCATTCTTTACATTCATATTGTTTCTTTTTGCATGCAAGTGGTATTTTCATTTTTTTCTCTCTTTTGGTTTGATTTCATGAGGTTTATTTGATTGGTTTTCATATAGATGAAAGAGCAAAGTGATTTCTACGTTTTGATGAGTTTACACAAGTATGATAGTTGTATTTGAGGCATTGGAATAGGATTGTTTTGAATTAGATGTGCTTTGGAATGGAGGTAGATATGGTTAACTTGGATTGCTTTTTAATTTCAATAGACAACAAGCAGGCATGCCCGTAACAGGGAATATATTGAAGTCACAAATTGTGTGCTACAGAGGGAGCATATTAGGATCCGGGGTTTGTTTCCTGATGTTTCCTGATAAATTGATGCTGATCAAACTTTGATAAATACAGTATACAGCCCCCTCACTAAAACATACACAGGGCAAGCACATGCATCTGTCACTGATCTGTCATGCTCACCCTCCAAGACAAAAATTTACTCACCTGCCTGTATTTCATAAATGTGAAGAAGAATTTCAAACCTTTCAATCTACTGTGTGTTTTTACAGCCGTTTCAACAAAGATTGATTTTTTTTTGAAAATTACGTCGCGGTGCAAAACTCGGGTATTGTCTCTCACTCGATTTTGTTTCTCTGCTAATTGGAGCAAATACAGAAAAATCAAAACCTGTAAACAAGCTTTTGCTCTGGTTTTGCCCGCTGCAGCAACAACTTTTTTCAAAAAAAGTGGTCAATCTTTCTTGAAACAGCTGTATATTTATGGTACTCAAAGTCAAAAGGTAGAATCTACCTTTTTGGAAAACCTAACTTTTTTTTTAAAAAAAACTTGGCCCTGACCGGAAAAAATGAGATTTCCTGTTTTCCACTGCCAATCACCTACTTTCACCTTTGTACATACATCACCGGAAGACAAAGGTTGTGGGGTGAAATTAAGGACCAATGAGACCTTAACTGAGGCTTGAAACCAATCCAAGGACAGAGGTAATTGGACACTGACACATGGCATGATTATAGAAAGTGCTGAGTGCATAAGTAGGCACGGGGTCCTCAAAGCCTAGAAATTTTGTAGTTTTTTTTCTCCACCAAAAAAATCTAGGTTAAAAAAAAGTCAGAATCTACCTTTTGACTTTGAGTACCGCTATTATTTATCACTCATGCTACCTGAACTTGCTCAGCCCACTTATCCACATCCAATCAATTTGAAAAATGACCAGTGGTTTTGTGCAAGTGTCATTGACCTGTTTGTGTTCATATTCTCTAACATCTAAATTTCTGGGAAAGATGTCACAGTAGTAAGAAAAATAGTTGTTTGATTTAAAATGATCTGTAAGTATGTCCACAATAAACCTATCACTGAATTATGGTCAACTTCATGGACATCATGTTTTCCTTGCTCCATACAATAACTATGAAGAAACATGAAAACAAAATCTTATTTGTTTGCTTCAAAGAATGTTCTGGATCCTTGGTTTCAGTGTGAAGGATTAAGAGATGATACCTGGTGATTTGTGATCCTCATGGTCCTGTGGATAGAATGGATAAAAGTAAGATATTTTGTTGCTGATCTCTTCATGGCCTTTCTCAAACCAAGAAATTTGTCAACAATGTTCCAAATTCAACCACATAAACATGATGCATCCAACCAATAACTAAGTAAAACAAAACACAAAGGCCTGAAATTTAAAAAGAGCTAAATTGATGATTTTTTTGATGATGAGAAATTATGCTCACTTCCTTTCTCAACAGAATTTTTGGTAAAGTTTGAAAGAGGGATTGCAGAAAAGAAAGATAAAAAGAAAGAATGGTGAAATCAAATTAAACATAAAAAAAATTGGTACATCTGTAATAGATGGAACATCTACAGTTGCATTACAGGAAAGCTCAAAAGACAACATTGTGAGATGTTTGGAAAAAAGAATTGATCAGTATTTTGAATGATGTGTTCTTGTTTCATGAGTGAATTTCTACAATTTTGCCATGTTAATTTTGATCATTTATTCTCTTATAGATATCTTCTGCTTCAATTCAGCTCAGTAATTCAATTAATTCCCTATTTACTGCACCAGTGAGTGTACTTCTGTGGTGGAGCAGAGTACTTCTTTGAAGTGCCTCACAAAAGAGTATCACATAACCTTTATATTTCAGGAAGATCAATTGTTGCATAGAAGTATTTGTTTTGCTCAGCTCAAACCTGAACCACTTTCTCAGAATTGGAATATAGCAGAGTTACTGATTGAGTTTTGATGTGGCTCTGAGGTAGTACTTGTGTGGAAGGAAGGTTCAGGATATAAATCTATGAGATGTGAAGGTTTCAATCTGGATGTCATCTCTAACTTTGTGCAGCTACTAAGTATCAAGATGCTACTTGAAATCAAATGTTTTATATGGATACTTCCATGCACACTATGAGGTTCTACATGTGAAACTTTCTAGCAAATCAAATCTTGGTTGTGTGCTACATGATTCAAACTTCTGTGACATGTCAAAGACTTCTGTAATACAATCTCTACAAATTAGTAGCGCTGCACCTCTTGATGAAACTTTGTGTGCAGCTTACAACCCATCTTAAAGATACAAGCCTTTGAATCACTTTTTCAGTCTCCCATCCAGTCCCAGCAGAACTCCCTTTCAGAAATTATTAATCTTCATCTCACCCTAGGATCCTTCAAAAACTACTCAGTTGGCTTCATTAAAATTTGAAATAGAAGTAGAACCCAATTCTCATATTAAATATGTATCAGAGTCCAAAACACTTTTTGTGGTCATTCATTGGGGTTTTGCTTCAATTATCCCTATCTGTAAGATCAGTATCAAATGGGGTTATGGATATTTCCATGCTGGAATCAACTCAGGAGCTGCAGGGACCAACAACTGGTGAGTTGAAGTGGTAATTGGGATACTTGGATATTGAACTGATGGTGTTTAATTTATTCATGATTCAACGATGAAGAATTCAGAAGACCTATTGACAAAGCTCTGTTGAATCAACAGCATCTTAATACTTGGAGAGATTTGAGAACAATTGAAGAAGTTGCTAAACACTGCAAAGTACCTTGTACCTTCAGAAGGAGGGTAGAAGAACTTGTGGGTCAACTGTTAAAGAAACAAAATTATCTAACTGATGGCCATCAGTTGATGTCTCAAGGTATTCCCAAGAAGAAAAGATATAAACCCATTGAATCACTTTACATGCTCTTGTACCAAGTCAAGCAAGTTCTTAAGGCACATTCACCTCAAATTGATCACCAAGAGATAGAAAATATTTCTGAAGGCATAATCAAAAATTTTAAAAAATCTTTCAATGTAAGGAAGAATCACAGTACAAGGACATTCTTCAATAGCTTTTTGGATGCTATCATGTCAAATTTTTCTAGGTATCTATTGATGCAGACTTTCAGGCAAAATGCTTTACATGTAAGAACAGACATACATACCATCATCAAGAATACAAATAAATTCCAGGCAATAGGTGACAATGAAAGCCAACTTGAACATGTACAAATTTATCAGGAATATATGAGATTGATTGAAGTATTTGATATCTTGGCTGCTGGAGGTCTCCAGGATAAGAATGTCATCTTGAAAATGACACCAAGCCATATTGGATTACCACAAACAATCAGAATTTTATCTGAGTATTCTTCAAAACCTACAGATCTACATTATTATATCACAAATGATACACCTTACAATTATCCCCGACCACTTAAACTTCCAATATTTGGTTATCCTTTTGAAATGAATGGGTGGGACCCTTCCCAAATTGAGGATCAAGTACACAAACTATGGTCAAATTTTGAACCAAGGGATCTTGAAATTGCATTACAACTGATCAGGCCAGTAGAAGAAACCTCAAAGAGTGAGACCAAGTTTCCAGAAGAAGTCACACAGATGGAAGGGTACAAATTACTCTTGAGAATGACTAGTGATCCACAATATAAGCAAATGTGGATAAGTATCTCCAGAGCCATCAATCTAGTTTCAAAACTGGAAGCAGGAACATCTGAGGCTCAGTCAATATTATGGCACATATTACAATCAGAATTCAAGTATCTTCCACAGCACAACTTGGACCCCAAGAAAGCTGAAATTCAGATAGAAAACAGTGTGATGTTTTACTTATTTCTAAGACGGATGGGAGAAGTACTACAAGCGGTTTTTAGCAGTTTAGAAACCCCTCCTGCAGAAAGAGTTAGTAAGGCACAGTGTATGATGTACTATTGGTCTTTAGTACTTTACAAACCACCCACTACAACCTACAGACGAGACCGAAAGGCCAAGTGGATGGAGCTTGGCCTTGGAAGACTTTATCTTGATCACCTTTTGTCTTCAAGAAAGCTGAATCAGTTGTATCAAAGGATGAGAACCACTCAGGACTCAGAGCAGGCAATATCAGACTCTTCATCAGCTGTAAATTTCAGTAACAATTTTGGTGAAAGAAACATAGTTGATTCCTTTGAACATATTGAAAATTTGGGACATGCCTCTTCAGACTTCATTACCAACTCAATTGATAGACTGGATTTTATTTCCCCTAGAAAAAAAAGGACAAATCCTTTTAAGAAGATGGTGTATCATGATTTAAAATCTGGAAAATCTTCATATAGTGATTCTCCAAAACAAAAGTTCCTGATGCATGATGGTTTAGAAACAAATTATCTCAATTCAATCCCAAAAAAGGCACGGACCAAACGTATTGAGTACATCCCTACATCAGATGATGAGACTGAGATATCAAACAACATCTTGAGCATGAGAGAATGAAATTTAGATGGAACACAAAGCTAAATCCACTTTCAACTCTTTATAGATGAAACACTAGAATACAATCGTAGTAGAACAGGCATCCCCAATTTGAATACTCTACAGAATATGGTACCACCCTCAACTCATGGTGTTCTTCCTGACCTCAATCAGCCTGAAGAGCAAGAATTTACCTGATATAGACTATTAATGTGTGTTCAAACTATGATTTAGGTCCAAATGTTGACATCCTCTGCCACCTATATCATAAGGGTCTCACTCTCTGCAACACTGGAGGAAGGTATATTTGGTCATGCAGATGAATATCCAATCTGATATATCCTTGGATCTAATGTGCTGGAGTGTTAAATTCTACATAATTTTTTTTATACATACTTTGCATTTGTCTAAATGTCTCATTTCTAATCCCCATAAAAAGTTCTATTCATTCAGAAAGATCTATTAAAAATTCCTCAGACTTGGTCTTGTTGGAATTTGGTCACTTTGATGGCTCTCAATCTTTTAACCTGTCATCTGATATTATTCCATCAGTTTTTGTGTTTTCTGGGCAGGGGTTTATTTGGAGAATTTTTGTCAAGAGTTGTTGTAATAGCTTCTCCAGGCTTTTACCAAGCTTTTCAATATCTCCCTGTGCTGTTAGTAATCTGAGCTTTGGGAGAGTCATGGTTAGGTCTGTCATGGGAGTGGAAAAATGGACCTGATGCCAGTTCGACTTTGCTCCACCCTGCCCTTTTGTTGAAATGTCCAATCGATGAGAAGACACAATATGTTAATCAGTAGCGAGTCAGTAAACGTGAAAGAAAAGATGGAGAATTAATCAAGATAAACATGCGATATAAATTACAACATTTACCCCAATGAATTATAGAAGTCAAATTAATACTTATACTTATTCTCTATGAAGTCGAATGTACTTCTCTTTCCTCATCTTTGGAAAGAGAAGTACGTATGTTTCTAATTCTTATTTCACTCGATTGTTGTTTATTAATGTTGTGTTTGATTCATTTATATTTCATGATATAGTCGTATATCTCTCATAGTCCCCAGAGATCAGTTATTGAATCAACGATAACTTATACTAACATATCACTGTACCAACTTCCAGGTACAATTTCTATAATCAGCTATTAGTCATCTTTAATCTTTTTATCTAATTATGTTGTTGATTGTTATAGGTCAGAATCATCTCTTTAGATTTTGTGTAGGTTGAGGTTCTCAATGTGCTATTGTGCACACTCTTAGGTGAATAAAATCTTATCTTTGGAAAGAGAATCGTATATCTCTCATAGTCCCCAGAGATCAGTTATTGAATCAACGATAACTTATACTAACATATCACTGTACCAACTTCCAGGTCAGAATCATCTCTTTAGATTTCGTGTAGGTTGAGGTTCTCAATGTGCTATTGTGCACACTCTTAGATATATATAATCCTAGATTCCAAGCCAACTCGAATATTCTTACCTTTGTTGTTTCACTTACTGGTATAATTTTAAAGAAGGTAATCAGTGATAGGTTATCAGATTTAGTAGGGTGTATGTATGGTTTTATGCTTCACCCACTGTCAATTTCTAAATTGTACTTGTATTGGCGCATCAATTGCACGTGGTTGTTGTTCTTGTACAACCATCTCTGAATTTTATTTGTTATTTTCCTTTTAATTGAATTTCTGTATTAGTCAGAATTGTATTCAAGGTGTTCTCTTGTCAGTATCTGATGTTTCCCGCTGTAGAACTCCTACGCAGTGTAGCGTAGGCTGAGCTGGAGAGGGGACGAAGTACAACCAGAGAGAGCGGAAGTACAACAGGTGCAGTTAAGCTGCCCTCAACCTTTAAGAATCTCTAAGTTCAGAAGCAGCGGGGTACAATTCTAGACAAATCTTCCTGCTACACACTACCAACACCTGTAATAATCTTATTCAACTCTTTCCACTGATATATTCAGTACCGAACCTGGTCCGAAAAACCTCTGAAAAGTCTAAAGACTGTTTCGAGTGGTCACCAATGGTCCCTAGACACTATTGTGACTAGGCAAAGGCTATAGAAATAATTAAACAAGACTATACAGCTAATTGATAAAGTTCCGCAGTCCAATCTTCTAAGAATCTTATCCAAACAAATGATTTTGATGAGATAGAAAAAAAATGAGAGCTTTAAAGAGGAGGTTGATGAAGGATAGAATTTATTTGAACTTCTACTAGACACAATACACTGTTTAAATATAACTATAACTTCCACAGATAGGACTTGTACGCAAAAAAACTCCAAATTCGACTTTATACGAAATATAACACTTTTCACCCTTTATAAGGGTATTACGCTTTAAAATCACTCTTTAATACTCTTAAAAAAACACTCAAACACAACCACACACACACAAATGATCAACAACAGATCCTTGATGACTTGATAAAAAAAAAGAAAAAGAAAATTAAAAGAGAAAATAAAAAAGCCCCAAGAACTCCTCCTCTTTATACCCATTTAGACTCGACTCCTAACCCCTTTTTTTTACACATCAGACTACGTACAATTTGATCTCTGTCACCTTACATAAATCTCTCAATCATTTGTTTTATTAATTTTATATTTATTTGATTTAAATGTTTATTTGAAACTAATATATGTGATTACCTTTTTTTTATCTCATTTTGTTTTAGATTGCTTGGTCCGGTTTGATCTCGCTCTCAATTTGTATGTAATTCTTTCTCTTTCTTTCTTCAATTTGATTTCTTTAATTTGAATTATTATTAAATTTGAAAAATGATTTTTTTTTCTTATTTGAATTTTAGATCTATCAATTTGATTCGATCTCGATCTCAATTTTTATTTGTAAGTTTCTCTCTTCTTTTTTTTTCTTCTAATTTGATTTCTTTTTTTTAATGATTTGAATTTTAAAACTAATTAACAAATGATTTGGATCTTTCTTCTTGTCCTTTCAGATCGATCGCTCAATTTCAATTTAAATTTCAATTTTGACTTTTTTTTTTTTTTTTCTTCTAACTGTCAAAATCCATCGATCCAATCAAATTTCAATTGTAAGTCTTCTCTTCTTCTTCTTTCTTTTCTCTCTTGTCTACTTGATGTCTTTTCTTTAATTAATTTGATTTGGAAACTGAAACTAATTGAAAATGATTTGAATTTTTATTTCTATTTCATCACTCTTGCTGTTTTTAGATCGCTCGGTCCAATTCCAAACTTCAAATTTGTAAGTTCATTTTTCTTTCATTCTTTCTTCTTCTAATTTGATCTATTTAAGAGCATCCCCAATGCACAGCCGGAAACGTAAGGATTACCTACGGTTTCTGACAGAAACGTAATGACAAATTTACGTTTCCAGAATTTGGCCGAAAATGCGCCTCCAGCGCGAGCGCAGAGTCGCACCCTTGGCCATATGTGCGAGTTCGATTTTCCAGCCAGCTAGAAAACGTAATCGTCGTTCCAATTGTTTCTAGCTGAGCCGGAAACCGCTGGAAACGCAAAATCTCAGGGTTTGGACACTCAGATTTCAGCAAATCCCCCCTTTTGGCTGAACCGTGTGATCTCATGAATCACAAGAGATATATTACCACCCTCTATTGTGGTAAGAGTGATCGGTCATATCTGACCACGTCTGTGCAATGAAACCCTGAGCACGTCTGTGTGTGCAATGATATCCTGATGAAAACCTGAACAAGCTACCTCTCTGTGCCATTATAATATGGGAGCTTTGCATATGCTAGCAAGCAGGTCAGCCCTCAAAACAATTGATTGTCAATACGTTTCATACCTTCGAGCATCGTGCAATAAAGATCCATCATCATTTTAGTCCATCTCAAAACCGTCGTCGTTACCTTGCCATGCAGAATGCATCGTTCTCCCGTGCTAGTTCAGCTATGACCAACTTATCTATTGACGGCGGCTCCGGACAATGTGAGTAGGACTCTCAGGTTGAAGGAAAGGACACGTTTAGGCTTACAAGTGAATTTTTTTAAGGGAGAGGCAGCGGAGGTTCTTCAACTAGAGGTCCATCCGTTCCAGGCTTCACCTCCAGATCACATAATAAATATGCTGAAGGTCGTGAGGATTCCCATCAGCCTGCATTGCAGCACAGGAATCACCAACTTAGCCCGATTTGTCTTGATGGGCGTGAAGGTTCCCTTGATACTCATCATCACCGTCGCCGCGAGGACTCCCTTGCACCATTTACACAATCCACTCATATCCCAAACCATCACCGTGCCACCAATGCAAAACCATTTCGAGTGGAATCTCCAGAAGATGGACCCACAAGTCCATCTGAATGGCCTTTTCGCTCTACGTCGGCAATGCCTACATCGACTCAAGCAACATCTGGTCAATCGCAAGCCTCACGCACTACACAACCTCCTGGCGACGCAAAACCCACGGGCCGAGGTTCAACATTCGATGAGCGCTCTTTAAACCAGCTTTGCATCTCGTGGCTTCACGTCTCTCAAGATGCCACAACTGGCAATGATCAAAAGTCCGCTGTTTTCTGGGCTCGAATAGCTGAGGACTTTAACCATCGGATGGAACCAAAGTTGAAACGTTCTTATAAGTCTCTCAGTGCTCGATGGACTGCTCTCAACGCTAGCATGTCCAAATTCGCCGCCTGTGTGTCACAAATCTTGATGGTCAATGAAAGCGGAAAAAGCCAAGCGGATCAGCTCATGGACGCTCTCACTATGTATCAGAACGACACTGGTTCCCCTTTCAAAGACATCTCATGCTACAACATAGTGAAAGACACTCCGAAATGGCAACAGAATCCAGCGTATGTTGAGCATTGTGGCAATTCGAACGGCTCTTCAGTACACAGCGCTATCAACCTCGGCAGCGACCTTGATTCCTTGCCCAAATTGGAAAGACCGATTGGTTCCAAACAGGCTAAGCGAGGACGTTCGAATATTGCTGAAGAGTTGATTCCCCAGCTTCTTGAGAACCAATCGAAGATCTTACAAACTCAAAGCTCAGCAGCTGAGTCGAACAAGGAGTTAGCTTTGCAGGGCAAAGCGGCTCAAGAATCGCTCCAGACCATGGTTGACTGGACCATCCTCACCACCAACCTGTCCACACTTGACGATGTTGCACGTGCCGAAATCGAAGCACGCAGGACGGAGGTGATTCGCCGATCGCGCGCTCGTCGGGAGGCGGAATAGCCTACTTGTGGAAATGCTGGCATTTCTTATTATCATCTATCTGTGTATTCTACCTTCAACACTCTCATTAACTCGCTTTTATCTTCATTTGTTATTTGTGTCCTCTCGGACCACACTTTCATTCATTTGTATTTTTGGGAAATGACTGCGTAATGAACGATCATCCATGATCACGGTTTCCACCGCGCTTCAGCGCAGTTTTTTCAGTCCTTATAAAGGCGCTGGCTGTTGTGCAATTTATCTAATCTATCTGTGTGCATAACTTGTAAATATCTTTTATTTCCGTGCTTCCTTCCCTCAATTTATCAACTCAAGTTGCAAAATCTTTCACTTTACTTCTTAAAACATTCACTTTACTTCTTAAAACATCCAATGGCTGCATGCATTTGTGACGATGTTCTCCTCTGGGGACGTCAAAATAAGTCAGAAATCACCAGAGGTTGGCCATCTGCTTCTCTCCGCGTCACATTTACATGCTTCTAACATCTATTTCGTCGCAGATTGTTGGATATGCAAATACCTCAAAGATCTACCTTACGCTGACCGATCTGATTGCACTTCCAACTCTTCCGGTGGGTCTGGATCATTATTCAGAATTCTACTCTTCTCCAATTCTCACTACGCTTTCGTTGTGTAGTGTCTAGGTTTCCGCCTCGCCGAAAAGACAACTCCAATAGTCCAGCCTCCATCAGAGCGCGTCAAAGACTCGAAATCCATCGGCGTGAATCTGACAAAGTCAAGGCCCAGCGTGACATCAAGGTTTATATACAGAAGAAGCGTCGTGACGAGTTTGCGTCTCTCCGTGAGGCGCTGTACCTTGTGTATACTTACCAAGGCCCATTCCTCCAAAATCCCGGTGAGAAAAAAAAGGCAGCTCAGTACCTACGCAGGATGGGATTTGGGGCCATGTTTGTGAGGGTGACTGACCATGAGGTGAAGTGGAAGTGGCTTGAGGCCCGGGTTAAAGAATCCAGTGATATGACACCTTCTTTGTCCACTCCATTCTGACGCGAGTGATGTTCTGACGCGAGTGATGACTCAAGTGTTCTCTTTCATATTCTGTCTTTTCTTCTTGTATGATACGATTTTTTTCTCTCATTTGTTCTCTCTCATTTTCGGTCTTTTCCCCTTCTGTCTGTCTTGTACTAAACACACACACAATGGCCATTGATATATTGCAATTTGATAGATAGTGAAGGAAAAAAAGAGTGGATTCGAAACACAACAAGCCAAAAAAGGAATGAGAGCAATAAAGAAATCAATGAGAGTGACCAGAAGTAGAAACATAATATATACACAAAAACCGTACTCGACACTCGAAGCGCAGATCAACCTATTCCTCTGCTTGACCTCCTTGCACTCCGCGGTCAATCCAAAGTTGCTCAATCAAATCGTCACGTAGTGCCAGATGAGCTTCAGACTCGCGGTATGCACTCCTGCCTTGCATAAATCGCGCAGTCAAGTCGATAGGTCTAGGAAGGCGTGGCGGAGGAACCAATTCTTCGCGTTCAAAGTAATCTAATCCGACATCACCTTGTGCCTCAATAACCATATTGTGCAATATTATACATGCGTTCATGATAAGTGAAAGTGAAGAAGGCTGCCACATCCTGGCTGCACCCTTGACAATATGAAAACGTGCCTGTAGAACACCAAAGGCACGTTCCACGTCTTTCCGCACTGATTCTTGATATGTAGCAAATAACTGAGAGTAAAGAAACGAGTGCACAATCAGCCTGATGTCGAAAGGCCAAAAGGTATAAATACATATACATACACTCAATTTTGGGGTCGATGGAGCACTGAATGTCTTAATCAGTGTAGACCAGCATGGATAGATTCCATCCGCCAAATAATAACCAGTGTCATAGTTGTGACCGTTGACCACAAAGTCACAACGCGGCGCTTCACCTCTTGAAAGTTCATTGAAAAGACTTGAACGTTCAAGAACGTTGATGTCGTTCATAGCGCCGGGCATCCCAAAGAAGGAGTGCCAGATCCAAAGATCCTGAGTGGCGACTGCTTCTAGAATAAGGGTTGGCTTGCCCTTGCGACCGGAAAAGTGCCCTTGTAGTGCCTTCGGGCAATTCTTCCACTGCCAGTGCATGCAGTCGAGAGACCCAAGCATACCAGGGAATCCACGCTTGGTGTTTTCGGCGACAATACGCTGAACGTCTTGAGCATTCGGTCGGCGTTGGTAAACAGGCCCAAAGATCCGAATGACCCCATTGCAGAATCTGAGGAGGCATTCTATGGCCGTGCTCTCACCAATACGTAAATATTCATCGTTCTGATCAGCGGTGGTCCCGTAGGCAAGCTGACGAATCGCGGCAGTGCACTTCTGATGTGGCGAGACCCCTGGTTTGCCTGTCGTGGTTTAAAAGTTCCGGTTCCGGTCTCAGTTCATCAAACCAGGCAACATATTAGATCTAAAAATCGAACGCCAGACTTACCCAAAGCGTCACTCCGTTGAGTGAAGTATACATCATCCTGCCCAAGGGCTTTCATGATTCGAAGAAACATCTCGCGGGGCATTCGGAAACGCCGGCGAAATAAACCTTCGCCGTATACTGGGTCCGGAGCGAAATAGTCTTTCATTAATTGTGCGTGTCCAATAGGCGCATCACGACAGAGGTTAGGTCCGCGACCTGGGTGGGAACCCCCAGAGGCTTGGGGTTCTTCCAACAACAGTAGGATCGGAAGAAGATCCAGGTGAACTGTTGAAAGCGCCGAAGCGGCTCGAGAGCGGATGGACGCTCCAACTTGATATTGAGCCATGAAATCAACTAGCAGTTGATGGTTCATTGTATACGATTTAAAAGGGGTAGGATCAAGTTATAAAAAGATGATACGAGCGAAGATAAGGAGTATGCACAGAGAACAAGTATAATACGTTGAGAAATGCGATTGAAAAAGAGAGAGAAGGTGATGAGTATACGAATGGGTAACCACCATGGATTATTTATACGCTTCATGCATCATCCATCACACAAGTGATGGGTAAGATCTTTATTTACACGGCCGTCCCATCCATCCCGGGGAGATACATGAGGTACATATTATTGCCACGGGAATAGGCGAATCTGCACTGGCCATAGCAGAGTGCGTCTATTCCTGTTGGTTCGTCTATTCCCGTTGGTTGAAGGCAGTAATTGCAGAGCCGATCGATCATGATCAATCGGGTCTTCAATCACTCACAATGCGACAAAAACGTCAAGGTTGGATTACGGTGCAACCTCAATTGTGCTATCCAGCTCACGCGGTGCAGTTAAGGCTGGCCGAAAACCAAATACTGTGTCAAAGTGTCAACTGTACACACCTGTATCCAGTTTACGGATCCAGCTGCATTGGGGATGCTCTAAGTTGATTGACTAATTGATTTTAAATTTGATTTGATTCTTTTGAAATAGATCTTTTGTTAGTTTTTCTAAATGTTTAGATTGATCAATCCGAGTTCTTTTCATCTCAATTTTATTAAATTTTTTTTGATTTATCATCTATTTGACTTCTGTTTGCACTCTAGCTAGTAGATTCCCATCGATCCGATTCCCTTTAATTCAATTTGATGTGACTCTAACTCCATTTTAAGTTCAATATGATTTGATTTTTTTTTTTCTAGATCAATCAATTTCCATTTTTAAATCCCATCTGTAAGTTCTTGTCTTTTTTTTATCTTCTATCTCCTCCTTTACACTTTATTGACTGATTCTCTCTTTCTTCATCTATCTATTTGGCTTGCTTCGCTTCAACTGTCTAGATTGATTGTTAGATCTTTTTGATTGGTTTTTTTGTTGATTCTATTTGTTTTTTGGTTTTTCAATTGTAAGTAAGTTGTCATCTCTTATTTTGTTCAGTTCTTCTTTTACTAACTAAAACTTCTTGTTGATTCTCAATTCAATTTCAGTCCTTGATGACCTCTTTTGTTCATTTTTCTCTGATTTTAGTTTCTTGGTTGTTATGATTTTCTGTTGCTTATCAACCTAATTTGTTTTTTTTATGTAATAGTTCTTCTTGTGTTGAATAAATAAAGATGATAAATAATGAATTGAAATGATTTGAGTTAAGTTGAATAAGATTGATCTAAATGTTGTGAGTATGAAAAAAAAGAAGTTCTAAAACTAAAGTATATGAATATCTTTTGAAATGAGTTAAAAATGAAAGTGTGAGTATGTAAAAGAAGATAAGGGGATTTTAAAAACTGCTCTCATATAAATTGATTTCCACACCGCTCCATTCAAGCACTGGACCAACAGTTTTTTTGACTATCCAGACTTGTTGGATAACATCCAATTAGACTTTTTGGACAAGACTTGCCATCTGGCACTCAAACCAGATATCCAGTGGTATGGTCCATTTTTTTTGAGTTGAAGAAAAACAAAAAAAGGGCATTCCACCCTTCCCCAACACCTTGAACCATACTAAAACTTATTTATATACCCATACATTACCAATCAATTGTCCTCATCACTCAAATTAAAGCTAAATAGATCAATATGTCTCAAACCCCAAGAACAATAGATTTGTCCCATGCCAATAAATCCAAACAGACACAGTCAACAACCTCTTCTCCAACAAGCTTTGTTTAGAGATACTTCAAAAAACTATCCAATAAATATCACAATCAGTGGATTTTTGTGATGGAAAATGGGAACACATGTGGCAAGGATTTGGCCTGTGATAAGACAGGAAGTACAACCTCAATGAAAGTCCATCTTGATTCCAAGCATCCTGTTGGCAATGGTAATACAACCGAGTAAAGTCAAGGAAGCATAGTTTCAGCTTTTAAGAAGGTCAAAACGGTTCAACTGGTGAGTCTTGTTGTCTTCTTACTCCAGAGTGCATTGTCAATAGCTCATGATTGTTTGATTGGAAAATTTGTCAGAACAAATTTGACATTGCCACCCTCAAGACTAGCATATGTTATTTGATTGCCAATAATGATCTTGCCTGCTTAATTGTCAAAAAACCACCATTTTAAAGAGCATTGATGCTGTGTAATCCTCAAGTAAATGAAATGCTTTGCAAACAGCACACAATTGCTAAACAAATGTGCATACTTTGTTATCATTATGAAGATCATATCAAGAGAGTTCACTAGGGACCTTCTAAAGCCATCATGACCATTACTCAAGATACATGGACGTCTCCAAATAACATTCCTTTCATGTCTCTCACTGGTCACTTTATAACAGAGACCTCGGATCTCATGGACATCACTCTTAGCATTGCAGAAATCAAAGGTAAGATTAGAGTGTTTTCTATCAATCTAATCAACTCAAGCAGACTGGCACCTAATCTTTCAGGTGCACATCACTCTGATCACTTTGCCAGAATGATCATCAATGATCTGACAAAGTATAATCTAAGCAATAAGTTGAGTGCAATAACAGTCAACAATCTCAGTACAAAGCCTGCTATTGGTCAAGCCATTTCAAAATTGGAACAGAATCTCTTTGGATCATCAAAACCAAGTCTGTGGTTGTGTAGCACATATTATCAACTTAGCTGCCAAAGAGGGCGCTCAAGGTATTTGGTGAAACTCTTGATTTGGACAATGAAGAAGATTCATCAAAGGAAATTCTATTAGTCAGAGTGTAAAGTTACCAGTGTTAAGATAGACTTTAACACTACCTTCATTGATCATTCTTTGTACAAGAAGCAATTCAATTTAGGATTGAGGACTGTGAATCAGTTTGCTCTTAATGAATTATTGTTAACAGAACAATTATGCCTGAAAATCCCAGGGCTAAAACCTTTGTTTAAAGGTCAACTAACTAAAGTCTTTACTGACTTATTTCAAGTAACAATCTAGAGCCCAACAACATACCTGCTCAACTTTGTAGATTGTAATCTCTACAAGTTCAATAAAAGTTATTTGAACTTCTATATCCTTCATTTAATGGCACTAACAGAAGCTAGTAGGCTCACTGAGAACTTGGAAGCTTCTACCTAGCAGCTATATCTCCCATCCTTGTACCTACCCAAATGTATACACATCTATATTCATTCATAGAGTGTAACCCAATACATTCAAACATTCCTAAAAAATAAATTATCTTCGAGCATACACTAAAACACAATTATACATACATTTGAATTACCAATCATTAAAGTTTTCCAAACACCAATCCAACTAAATAACGAAATAAAAGTTTTTGGAAAAAAAAAGAAATTTGCAAGACATAGATAAATAAAGTCACTTCACAAAACTACAATTTTGTGTTGAGTTCAAATCGAATAAAGAAAGAGAAAAAAAACTTGAACCGATCCAATGTTTCGAGATTGATGAAAGAAAAAACGAAAATTAACCACAGAGTTGAAGATCAGTACATTCCCTAGGTAAAGGTTCATTATGCCAAGCCACATGACTAAAAGAAAGAAATCGAAAAAAAAACAGATGAATTGAGTGTAAAGAGATCAAGATTCGAACCACCCCAAAAAAGGTAAACGTTCACACACCAATTATAACAGATCGGTTCGATTTCTTCTTTACTTTTAACCATCAATCCAATAAATTCACTCTCACCCCCACTAAAGTCAGTAGGCCAATACTTTGGACCATCGATCATCGATTCAAACAAATTCGAATGAAAACAAAATGCACCATTATCGATCGGATATTTTCGATCTTGAATCGCACCGGCTTCCCATCTTAAGAAAGTTTGATTCTTTGAATCATAAATCGGTCCTTCCCATCCGTTCGGTCCCAAGTTACCCATCGGCCAAACTCCAATCTTTTTCACTTTCCAAATCATTTCAAGTAACTCAGGTAAGAAATTCGAATCATCATCTATTGAAATCACCGGGCCATGTCCAAAGACACCATTGAAGAGATTGGATGAAAGTCGATGAATAAGTCCATAAGCTGCGTTTTGTTGAGCATTACCAAAGTGATGAGTGGGTCCGTAAACCAAATAAACATAAGGTAATCCACTTTTAGCTAAGACGTTGGCTACATCACTTGATAACTTCTCCGAATCTTCAATGATCAACCAAATCAATTGTCTAGAATGACTAAGAGGACCCCATCGATCTTCAATGGGCCATACTCTGTTCTTAGTCAGAGCAAGATGAGTGCGAATCGTTAAGATGTGTCGTTTGAAATACGCTTCACGTAAGTGTTTGGTCTTCCCAGCCGCACTAGTTTTAGTAAAGAGATAAGTGGTAGGTACTGAGGAAGAGAGAGGCAAAAGATTCCATTGGATGATCGATCGAAGCTCTTGTTTTGATTGACTTAGATCAGTTTGACGTAGTAAGTCAAGAGCAAAGCCTTCAGCAAGATAAGCATGATGACAATATATGTCGCGTATTGAAGACTTTTTTTTGGAAAAGATTTCAAGCCAAAAGTGCAAAAAGGGTAAGTAAATGATAGGTTGAGATTGATCAATGAAGAGAACTTACCCAAATCTTAAACGAAAGAGCAGATTGACTACCTGAGCTCGGTGCACCCGAGTTGATAGGCAAGAGAGGCGGACTAGTTGAATTCACACTACAATCACAATAATCGCAGATGGTCAAAGGAGGAGTTAAAGTCAATGGTAGTTCATCTGTTTTAAAGAGTTCGATGGGTGGAGAAGATCGAGAAAAGGATTGAATGGATTGATTGATTTGATGATGAGATGTTAAGAGGGCTAGAAGAGTGAATTTGAGAAGAAAAGTGAGTAAAGTGATTCAAGTTTGAAAGGAGACCAATTGAAAGGATGACTTACCATAGAGAATGTAAAGTGATAAGCTGATAGGTAAGATGATCAAGATCCAACGCGTCTTGATCCATTTGGTTTTAGAATGAAGTGATAACTGATGAACTGATGGTTCAGGTGAGGATGATGATAGAATGAATGAAGTAAGTTTTGGTAAAGAAGTGGTAGATTGATGGTGATTTGATTGAGATGAAGTTGAATCTTTGAATGAGACTAAGAATGGTTCTTGATCGTCTGATGGATGATGATGATGATGATGATTAGAATGGTAAATTGGATTTAAGTCAATGTCTTGCTGAGGATTGAGTGGTGATGATGATGATGATGTTTGGTTGGATGGTGATGGTATTCTATAATCTGGGTTCATCTTCTTCTTCTTCTTACTCAGCATTCTCTTCGAAACCCTCCACCCAGTCAGCCTGACCAATCTATTTGGCAAATTCAGCCTTGCCCGATGCCCGATCTGACGGATAATGTGATGCTCCGGACCTTGCGGATAATGACCAGTCGGGGGTTTTTAAGCGGGGTACTTATCCGACGGACATCCTGCGCTTCGGATCAGCATGAGCCCCGGCATCTATCCGGTCAATTCTGACCTGCCCAACCCCAAGAGCAATTCTTTTCAATCAAAGTCAACTTCTACCTTAGCAGTAACCTCAAAGCATATGACACAATTGTTGTGAAAAACATGGCAGCAATCTATATGCTTGATTAACCAAAATACCTATGCTCCTCTTGGGAATACAATCAACTAGTTGCCCATGGGAAGGGGTTTTTACCAATACAAAATGGATCTTGGTACCCAGCCATGCATGCCAGTCTTGAATCTTTATGAGATGTTGAGACAACCTTTTGTGCTAAAGGTAAATATCAAGTATCCAGTCCTCCTTTTATGGCTGAACATAATGAGCAGTCTGCTGGGGTGCACATGGTGTAGGCCGAATTGAAGCTGATAAGAAATCGGGGTTGTTTGAAACTATGTTTTTGTCACTTTTGGTACCCTCTTTTGTTACTTCTCTTACTACTTTGTCATTCACTCCTCATACTTCAATATCCCCAATATGGAACATGTTCTCCCATAAAATTTGGCCTTTGACCCTTGGTTAACCAAAAAGACACTGGTTTTCTTACCCCAAAGCCCAATCCCCAAACTGGGTGGTGTACCCAATCATCAGGGGGATTCTGGGCGCCTTACTGAGCCACAGATCTGTTGGTGAACCTGTCAGATACCAACTCTGGGGATCAGACACGCAGGGGCCAAAATAGGTGCTCCCATAGGGGTGGGAACACATATCCTGAAGTTTTCTCCAGAGTTTCTTCTTTTCTTTGCTTCAAATCCTTTGATGACCCAATCCATTTGGACTGAGACAATGAGCTAAGCCTTTCTCAGGATTCATTCCTCAGTCAAGCAACCTGAGGGAAAACTAAGAAAAGAAGGAGGATAAAATAATCTGTCTGTTGAGGTGTTTGTAAAATTGAGAATTTGATTTGGTAGCATTTGATTTGAAGTTTGTGTCAGGCAGTGGTTTGCTCATCTTTTGACACTCCTCAAGCTGGTCATGAACAACCAATCAGCTCACTGACTGGTTTGTTGTTGACTAAGAACTGATCTTTTTGTCACAAGGAAGTCAGTCTTGACCAACCAGCAATATCTTAACATTAAAATTTAAGGTCAGACTTGCATGATTCAAGTCTGTTTTGAGCAGGCCCCAGGTCTGACAGAGATTTAACTTTTCCTTTTTTAGGAAGCATTCATTCCTATTGGGACTTATCACTGTGTTACTTTTTCCTTGACTTGTAAGCACCCTGGAATTGCTTTGGTGCTTTTTGGTGTGATGTCTTGTTTGGCTTTGTGAGAGCCTTAGTGATTTTTAGTGTGGTGTTTGGTTTGTTTCTGTTTTTAATGTGGATGTCTTTGTGCTCTTTCAAGTTTTCAGAAATCTTTTCTTTGTCTGTGGAAGAGGTGTGTGTGTGAATCTTCTTTCTTCTCCCATCCAGGAAGGCCTTTTTCAAAATGATTTCCATTTGCTGGGTCCCTTGTGAAGTTGACTGGCATGTAGGCAAGATTCTTTTGTACTTTTCTTCAATTAGATGATCAAAAGCTTTTACAATTGTTTGTGGTAAAGTCAACTAGTGTGTTATCAATTTTCTTTTGTGCTTTTGCTCAACAAGATATATACTTCTGTTTGATTGGATATACTTTTGCTCAAGAAAATATACTCCTGTTCAATGATATGTCAAAAATCCATTGAAAATTTTCAACCATATAGAGTTCAGGTCTTTGAGATGTCTTGATGTTCCACCCACTTTGATAATTTAATAATTAATGATCCATAATTTAATAAAAAATTATTATTTATTATTCATTATACATTATACATTGATACATTTTTACATCTTATCAAAACCAACTCAATAGATAAGCTTCTCCATACTCCTCTTCTCAATTCATCTTTACCTTGTGTGGCAAATTGTTTGAGGTGTTTGGTGTTCAAAGGTATAGATGACCAAGCCTTCTTTGATGTTTCTTTTGCGTGTTTTTTTCACTCAGTCACAAGCAGGCTTGAAGTCTTTTCCAAAGCTGGCTCAAGTGGTAGATGTATGTCAGGTCTAAACAAATCAAAAATTGGCAACCCAATATTGAACCAAGGGCATGATTCACAAAGAATCTCAATAAGATCAAAATTCTTGGGTGCCAAGAAACAATCCTTGTAATTCAAAAGAAGAACATGTTTGTGTATCAAATTTTGAATTCTAATTTAGAATGCAATTATTGAGATGTGTGAAAATTAGTCTTTGTTGCCACGATTGGATTGAGAGAAATAGAGGTATTGAGATCTCAGCTGTTGTGGGCATGCTCACATGTTCTCTAGTTTGCTCAAAAATTGAGCTTTTAGCCAGCTTTTGATTGGATTTTGATGAGACCCTATCTGAGCCCGGTATCTGTCAGCTCAACAAGTTCTCTATGGCGTATTCCAGTGAGACTGGGTTTGAACTGTTGAGATGCCTGAATTAACGGAATTTCTCTTTCATTTAAAACCTTGAGGGATTTTTTTAACCTCTGTCCTCATGTGTGTTTATATCACATCATCTTGGAGTGGTGCATAGTTTTGGATACCCTGACTGGCTTCAAGAAACGTATGGAATACCTCGGTTTGAGTATCTGTGAGACAATCTTGCCTGGCATGAGGTAAGAGGTCATAGATTGAGTTATGCGAATGTGAGTGATGATGATCAGTTGATGAGACTCCAGTTTTGTTGGTGATGTGATGAATGTGTGTGGGTGTGTTTTTTGGTTCCTTTTAAATCAGGACCTTTTAAAGTGGATGGGGATGGAAGTTAGGATGATATGGACATGAAAGTGATTTGGCTCAGTTGAGAATCTTGAAGTGAAGTGGTCGAACTTGATTTTGGATCAAATTACCAAATTTAATTTTCAATTTTTAATTTTTAATTTTTAATTTTCCAATCTCCTACTTTCCTCTTGACCATCATCATCACCCTTCATCCTCGTTTAGGCTGAGCACAAGAACAGGATGACCGCTATCTCTACCCTTCCATCTGGTCCACTCCGTTTAGCTACCTCTTCAAAACCCATCAACACTTTCTCTCTCAAATGTGAGTCTCTACTCTCGCTTTCCTTGCTTTTCATTCACTCATTCCTCATCATCTCATCTATTTCAATTGGCTAGATCCGGCTTCTCATCCATCCGATCTATCAACCGCTGGTGCTGCTCTCTCCTCTACCGCTTCGGGTGATATCTCCCTTCGAATCGCTCCTGGTACTCACTCTGGTGAAGTACGTGGTCGAAGATGGGCTGGAAGACAGAGTCGGGCTACGGGCGATGTGGAATGTGCCATCGTTTGGGATGCTACTCAGAACGTGTGTTCTTTTTTTACATCTCATCAGATCCTAATTATTACCTTACTCACCTCATCTATCATCTTATCACCATTTCATGAGTTTGCTTAGTGTTGGATACTTCATCGAGTCGATAATGTGGTCCAGTTGGCTTCTGATGATCCACAACCCTTACCTCGAAAGCCTACCACCTCGGTTTCACAACCACCTAAACCTGCTGCTCTTGCTCTTCCCAAACCCGCCCGTCTACCTCCACCTCCACCTCCACCTGTGAGCTCTCAAGCTCAAAGGGAACCTGCAGGAGTGAACCAACCGATTATGATCCCCAGTTCATCAGTCCCAAGCTCGAGTAAACCTGACAGCAAATCATCTCAGCCAACACCCCCAAACCATCAGCGTGAACATTCTGGTCGGTCAATAGCCACCGATCCGAGCATCAGCCGACAGAGCTCCCTTGACTCGTCTTCATCCAAGTCAGCTCTGGATCACAACACTGGATTGGCATTGTCCACCAAAGGATCCGCTCCACCACTACCTCATCTTCCCCAAACCACGGCCCATCGGATCTCTACGACCTCTACCATCTCCTCACCTGGAGATCAGGGTCCGATTCGGGTGGTACAGGCTGAGGAGATCGAAGAGTTTGATTTTGCTGATAGTTCACCGGATCGAGCCCCTCACCAGCCGATCATTGCGCCCTCTCCTCTGATGTTACCGAGTCCAGGTGTGGGGCAAATATCTCGTTCAGGTCACTCACATACCACCACGAACTGTAGTCCAGCTGGTAGACCCAACTTGAGTCGATCACCCTCACTTGCTGAGACCGGGACGGTATGCTCACCTGTCACTCGACCGAATGCTAGTCAAGGACTGGCGCTACCCACCCGATCAGCTGCTCATCCTCCAACCGCACCATCTCCTGCCTATCCACACAATGGGATCCCCCCACGTTCATCAGCTGCAGTGTCTCACAACCAACCTACTGCCCCAAGTCCACTTCAAAGCATGGCTTACTCTTCAAGCTCTTCACCTACTGATCCAGCTCAAGCTGCTCCGACACCACCGGTAGTGGGGATCTCGCCTGCTTCAGTCACCACTGGACCTAGTGCTCCTCTACGAGCTCCAGCCAGTAGAGCACCACCAGGACAATCACCTGCATGGCAACAATACAATCATCACCTTCAACATCCATCTAATCCTGCCTCACCCCATCATCTCACCAATCGATCACCCGCTCCATTGACAAACCAAAACCTGAGTCAACAATCCAGTTCTGTTCCAACGCGCACCTATCATCGAAGTGACTCTGGAAGTTCGGTGAGGGAGAGTGATACGGATTCATCGGATGAGGAGAGTTCAGAAGAAGAAGAAGAGGCGGAGGTGAAAGCGGTGGGTTCGGTGTCTGTTCCGATGATCACCACCACGCTCAGTACGGGTGGGATAGCTAATTCTGAAGATGATGCAGAGGGAGATGAGGATGATGAAGAGGATGATGCAGAGTTTGAAAACATGGCCACCGAGTTAGAGGCCAGTATGCTCATTCGTGATTACTATGGACCTGGAGCAGAAGAGCCAAAGGGAGTAGAAGAGGTCGTGCCCAACCCGCTCACACCCAAGGCTAAACCTAAGAAAAAAGGAGGTGGGCCGGCTAATAAATCCGGAGGAGGTCATCGCAAAACAGGTGGAGGTGGGGGTGGGAAGACGGGAGGAGGAAAAGGAAAATCCAAAGAGAAAGTGAAAGCGGCTTCTTAGATTGACTTTTTGTTATGATGGATGGAACCTGATTGAATTCCAATTGAAAGTGTTGTTATAGTTTTGATGCTTGTTTGAGTTATTTTATATATATCATTTGTAAATCGAAGAAGATCATGATTGGTCGAAGAGAGTTGAATGTATCTTTAATCAAACCCAAATCCAAACCTTTACATTTTCAACTTTTTTCTCTTTCTTGTGATTTGTTTTCTATATAGCATTTTGAAACACAGACAGCAGATCTTTCAGTTGATTGATCTGATTGGGGTTTTTCTTTTGTAAGTTGATTTTGTGTTTGAGAAGAAGATGTGATGAGGTTTTGAGAAAGACCGATTAGGGTTTTGATTGAGTTTGGATTGAGAAAAGAAAGAGTGAAGGCTGATCTGAATGAGAAGTGAGTGGTTAATCCAATTAAACTTCTTCAACTCAACTCAATCCAATCCTCACTTCAGATCAACTTTCATTCACTTCAGTTTTCTCAAAAGAAGATGATTCAAAGAACAATTCGATTCATTCGACATCAAACCAAACCAAAAGAAGAAGAAGAGGAAGAAGAAGCAGAATTATTATTATTGAATGAGAACAGAAGATCAAGAGATGAATCCAACCCAAAGAGAAAGAAGCCGATCAAATCAAACAAACCCATCCTCATCACTCTCATCACTCTCATCCTTTTCTTCATCCTCATCCTCATCCTCTTCTTCTTCTTCTTCTTTTCAACTTCACCTCAACTTAATCAAACTCACAAAGATGATCAACTCGATTGGAAATCATCTTCACCTCAACCTATCCCGAGTTTTAAAAATCTATTTGGTTTAAGATCACCCAAGATAGGTACAAACGAATGGAAATCATTGTATCCCAGTTCGAGTCCATCAGGTCCGATTCCACAACCACAATGGATCTCACGTTATCATCATCTACGAAACCATTCATCTAATCTCTTATCCTATACTTTCACCGTTCCTCAAGCAAATCTATCCCATACAACCGGTTTAGCAATCTATCCAATCGAAACCAATTTAGGTTCAGATCCAAATGGTGGGATTTGTAGTTTTCGTCGAACGAATTGTTTGAGAGGTGTTCAAGAAGATCATGGGATGGGTTTAGAAGACCTTTGGATCGGTCGTCCTGGTACTTGGTCTATTAATTTTGATGATGGTCCTTTACCTCCATCTGAATCACTTTACAAGTTTCTTTCGATTCAAAACCAATCAGCTACTCATTTCTGGGTAAGTCTCTCTCGATCTCTCTCTCTTCTCACACTTGACGACTTCTGAAGCCTGACTCTTGATCTCGGATCGGATCGGATCTCTGACCTCTTTCGGGTTTGATTTAGATTGGTTCGAATGTGAGAGATCATGTGAGATTGGCATTAGAAGCATACAAACGAGATGATCATTTAGCTGTTCATACTTGGTCTCATGCTCATCTTACCACCTTGGATGATTATGGAATCTTGGGTGAATTAGGTTGGACGATTCAAGTGATCTTTGATCTGACGGGAGTGATCCCACTCTTTTATCGACCTCCATATGGTGATGTGGATAATAGAGTGAGAGCGATAGCTAAAGTGAGTCTATTTGATCTTTTGGATTTGATTTTAAGAGATTTGGAGTGGATTGATGATCTTTGGTTTTTTTTGATCTCGCGAATGGGATGGGATGAATAGCATGTTTTTGGATTAAAGACCTTGATGTGGAATTCAGATTCATCAGATTGGAGTTTAAATCAAACTTATGCGATTGGAGATTATATTGATCCACCGATGAAAGGATTTGGAATAGAAGAATCGGTTCGACAGATTCGATCTCATCTTCAATCCAATCGAATGAAATCAAACCCGATTGAGGAGAGAGAAGGCATGATGATTCTTGAACATGAGTTGAGTGAGGAGAGTGTGAAGGTGTTTGAGTTGAGTTTTGATGAGGTTAGGAAGGAAGGTTATCGAACTTGTAATGTAGCTGATTGTTTAGGATCAGATTGGTATCAGTGAAGAATGTGAATTGGATTGTGCTGATGAAGATAGAGTATCACCTGAGCATGAGTTAAACTGTAGCTATATGAACTGTAGTATTATGAACTGTAGTTATATGAACTGTAGTTTTGTGAACTGTAGTTTTGGTGAATTTGAGTGGATTCAAGTCATGATCCGGAAGCTATCCGGTGGGTTGAGGCTGTTTTGTACTCTGAACCGGCGGATAAATTTGAATATTGGGACTGGTCGGACAATAGCCAACCGGTTTTTGTCTAGGAAGCCATCCATTTGATAACTGATCCGGATATCCATCCACATATCCGGATCCTGATGCCCAGCCCTGAAACATTGGCTGCCGGTCCAAAAAAAGCTTGATCTCAAGTTCTTTTGTAGAAAAACTAAAGTTGAATCATTGGTTTCCCCCCCCTTTCTCCCCTTTTGGACTCATCTTGCCCTTCATCATCCGGTTTGACTTTGGTTCCAGAAGAAAAGTTGATTGGTTTGCCATGTTGTCAGCCTCTGAACTACAAACTGGCATCCCATAGGGTGTTCTGTCAATTGGCTTCTGTGGTGATTCACTTGACTGTCTTCCTTCTTGATTCACTATCCTACAACATCACCATGACTCAAGCCACACCCAGCGTTACAGGATCAACAACCAATGATCATGCAGGCTCTCCAGCGGAACATTCTGATGTTACAGAGACTTCAGTTGCTTGTCAACCAAGCTACGTGTGGACCTTTTTCAAACAACTGAAAGATAAACCGTATAACAAGTGTCACTTTAGGATGAAAAACAAGAAACAATGCGGGAAGGAGCTAGCCCGCAATGCTAATCTATTAAATCAAAATGATGTAGCCTCCACTTTCAAGAAGGTTAAATCAGTACATCCGGTGAGTCTGAAGCTTTCTCTTTACCTCTCATTCAAAGTAAAGATTCAAGATGGCTGATAATCATGTCTTACGGGATTTTCTTGACAGCAAAACCCTCAAGACTGCGCTGACACATTTCATTGCTGAATGCAACATCCCCTTTTCAATCATGGAACGGAAATCATTTCAGGACCTTTTGAAGCTGTGCAAACCTAGAGTCAATGGTTTGCTTGTTAAACACCATGCAATAGCTCAACACATGCGCCAAGCGTATTATCACTACAAAGAGGACATCAAAAAGGTTTACTTAGGCCTGTGCAAAGCCATCACAATCACCCAAGACATGTGGACCTCTCCGAATAACGCAGCATTCATGTCACTCACTGGTCACTTTATCACAAAAAACTGGCAGCTTGTGGATATCACACTTGGCATCCTCCAAATCAAAGGTGAGATTTTTGTTATTTGATCAAATCAATTTTCTTATCTGATTGAATCAATTCATCTAGGTGCACACAATGCAGACAACTTTGCAGGGATCATAATGGAGTATTTAAAGAAATTCAATCTCACTCAAAAGTTATGTGGAATGACTGCAGATAACATCAGTACAAATGCAGCAATAGGTTGAGTCATTGGTATGTCAGAAGACATGAATTTTGATCACAACACTCAATTTCATGGGTGTGTAGCACACCTAATCAACCTTGCTGCAAAGGAAGGTCTCAAAGAATTTGGTGAAGTGCTTGACAACAAAGAAGACAAACCATCATCAAAGATCTTCAACATTCTTGATCCCCCAGATGTAACTCAAGTCAATTTGAAAACAATCTATAATTGCTGCCACGGTCTAGTGAGATGCACTTGCGCCAGCCCTCAATGTGGTCAAGTATTTGCTGATAATGTCAAAGCAAGACATCAGCTTGTTAATTTTTCCACCAGGGCAACCCCTGTAGGAGACAATCCTGCTCCTAATACTGAAGAACTTATGGATACTGCAACTAGAGATGCTATTAACTACCTTAGGGATGATCAAAATGACAATGAGGATTGACCACCCTTACCAAGATTGCCTTCTAGCCCTGCAAATCAACTTGTAACTGATGTTCCAACAAGATGGGACTTGTATTATCACATGTTGTTCCAGCTTCTTCCTTTGAAAGATACTTGCAACAATTATTGCAAGGCTCCAGACTTCATGAGATTTGCTCTCTTGCCTCTCAAGTAGAAATATGTGAAGCAGATGTGTGATTTCTTGGAACTGCTCAGCCATGCAACCAAAACACTTTGTGGATCAAAGTATCCAACATTTCATCAAGTCGTTCCAATGTATGTTGCAATCATACAAGGACTCAAATCAGTAGCTCATCTTTTTCTTCTATACTATCACAATCATTCTTTACTGATCTGAAAGCAATCCTAGATCTCTCAGCAATAAAATCATGATCAGTTAATTCCTGTGTCAAAGAGCATGACAAAGAAACTTAAAGATTACTTCAAAAAGTTTCTTGCCAAACCTACACCAATCTGTGCAAAAATTCTTGATCCATGCCTCAAGTTATCATATTTTCAAGTGAGTTTGTCTTTCTCTCAATCTATTTTTGCAAAATATGTACTGATCAAAGTCTCTATGAACATTTAAAAAAAGGAACAAGCCATGTTCTTTGCCGGATATGACCTCTACCCTTCAACAATCAAAGAAATCTTTGAAGAAGAGGCCAGAAAGTATAAAGTCACTGTGCCAATCACCACCAAAAACACCACCAGAGAAAAAAAGCCGGCATCCTGTATGTCACAATACTTCACAGATGCAATCTTTGGTGCCAAAGATGTTCAACAAGACAAATCAATTGCAAGCAAACTCATACAATACCTTGGCAACAGGATTGAGAGGTGTGACCCCATTGTGTTGGACTTTTGGAAGGAGCATGCTAATACGTATCCAGGATTGGCCAATATGGCCCAGCATTTTCTGGCAATCCTGGCAACTAGCTACCCATCAGAGAAAATTTTTACCAAGACTAAAAGGATATTGGGACCCCAGTGTGTCAGCCTTGCACCTTAACATGTTGAGCCCACTTTGTGTTTAAAAGACTGGTATTGTGTCTTTGGTCCCTTATTTGTGGCTGAGTCTGATGAGACTGGTGATCAACCGCACATTGTTGTTGATTAGATTTGTTTCTAGTTTTTTACTATCTTTGTTTTTCTCTTTCCTTGTGACTTTCAATATACAAACATGCCTGCAAAATCTGTGCATTATCCGTCAGATAACCAACAGATAATCGGCTTCCTCATACAGTCGCTAAAGGCAGTTTCCAACTACCCCGCGCACGCAAAATTTAAATTTCAACTTTGACCCGGTCTTTCCCTCTCTCAAAGTTACACTACATTACACATGAGGACATTAACTTAACAGGCTGGATGAGCTTGTCCCAAAGATATAATTTTTGTTCGAAAATTCTCAACCGGTAAAAAGTTGAATAAATTTTTTTGCCCAAAATTTCCACATTTTGGGACCTAAGCATATTCTTAGGCTGTATTATGCTTATAGTGGGATACCTTAAGAGCTTAAGTACTTAATTGACCCTACTTAAAGTCTTAAGTGTTTGGCTACGTGGACAAGTTTCATGAAGATAAGAGATGGTTGGGACATTTACGTTATAAGCACATCAATGGACAACACTGCGTTTCTTGGGATCAGCCAATGCGACTTATACTTTCTGACTGACTGGGCGGTATGAAGACCTAAATATCCTTGCCTGACATAAGCAATCAAGTGGTGATTGACGATGATTGGAAGAAAAGACAAATGAAACAATGAAAAATTCTCCAAGAAGACTCCAGGAAGTGTTGGCAGGGCTGGTTGAAGGAGGTTTGGCAAGGTTTCTTATCAAAATGATTACCAAGTCTGAGTCGTCAGAAGATGATTTTTGTGCTTTCTGATTCTTCTCAGCCTTGCGGCGCTTCCTTTGAGCTCTTGCAGCTCTACTGAGTGTCATTTTTGTGTAGATTTTACAAAGATTTGACAACGAGGAAACAAAAAAATTGAAATTCAAACCCCCAAAATTGGGACCGGGGCCGGCCCCGGGTCCAAAAGGTAGTTGGAAACTGCCTTTAACGACTATACCTACATTCGACCCCCGAACCGGTCAGTTTATCCAATTATCGGAGGTCTCCAAGCCCCCTACCGAACTCCGGAGCCGGCGGATTACCCGTCAGACTATCCGTTGAATGTCGGTCCCGGATCACGGCTTGAGAGTGGATGAGTTGAGTTGGGAATGGGATGGGGAGTTGAGATTTGAAGTTTGAGTAAAATGTTAATCAAACTCAATCATCATCATCCAACTTCATCATCCTCATCATCATCCAATCCATCATTGCTCTTTGGAATTCAATTCAAGTATTTATCATTAATCACTCTCACTCTACAAAACAGTTTACTCACTCTGCTTCGTAAGTCTAACTTCAAGTTTAACTTCACACTTTAACTTCAGCTTCACTTGACTAATTCATCACCACATCATTCATGGTTCAGTACATTATGTAGGTTCAATCTATCAAACTCAATCAGCACACTTTGAAAACTATCCCACTCACTCGATCATTGATTCTTGACTGTTGATGGTTCTCTAGTCTCGTAACATACCAGCCGATCAACTCTATTCAGCTCCAGCTGCAGTCTTACTCAATGAGATCTTAAAATGTTTAATCTCTTTGATCGTAGCTGTTTACAATTCCACCTCGGCTACTCTTTCTATCCCTCCTTCAAATCCAAGGATGGGTAATATCTGTAAGTGCTTTTCATCATCTTCAAAAAAACACCCTTTCCATTTGAGATGATCATCAAACTTACTCGTTTCTATTTCCTTTCTTAGCTCCCTTACTCAGTCCTAACACCGAACCTCTCTTTCCGCCTACTTTGAATGATCGTAATTCGTTAAAGAAACCTGAACCAATCCCATCTTCTCATCTTCAACGTTCTACAAACCAAACCAACTTAATGAAGATCATCACTAGAGAGCTCCTTCTTGTCTTACAACAAGTGATTAGGTAAATCCGATCCCATTCCCCTTCCTCTCCTTCAACTCACTCACTCACTCTCTCCTTCTCTCTTGGATTCGTTCCTTACAGTGGAGATGCTTGGAAGCTCTCCATTCCGGCCATCCTCTATGTACTTCAAAATAACCTTCAATTCATCGCTGCCTCTCATTTGGATGTAGCCACCTTTTCAGTCACTTATCAACTTAAAGTAAGCTCTCGAGTTCACCTCTTTCCATCAGATCTTCAATCAACTTCACTCTCATCATTCATTTGATCATCTTCTTTGTCAAACTTAGATTCTTACCACAGCACTTTGTTCAGTTCTAATGCTTCGTAAACGACTCTCGATCTCCAAATGGCTTTCACTCTTCTTCTTAGCCATCGGCGTCGGTCTGGTTCAACTTCAACACGTCCGACCTCCCAGTCCTTCTTCTCAAGACTTACGCTCCACCGATCGACTCATCGGTTTCATCGCCGTCACCGCCGCCTGTTTCACTTCAGGTTTAGCCGGGGTTTATTTCGAATTAGTGCTCAAATCCTCCACCAAGGTTGATCTTTGGATTCGTAACATTCAACTCTCTCTCTTCTCACTCTTACCGGCTCTCTTCACTACCTTTTATTATTCGATCGATCAAGAAGGCGTCCGAAACCAAGCAGGTTTGTTTCATAACTTTGGTTTAGCTGCTTGGTCAACGGTCTTAACTCAAGTGATCGGAGGATTGGTGACAGCCTTGGTGATTAAGTTTGCAGATAACATCTTAAAAGGATTTGCCACTTCATTATCGATCATTTTATCTACCTTGGCTGGGGTGATCCTTTTTAAAGATCCTTTACCATTAGGTTCTGCCTTGGGTGCATCGGTGGTGTTGATGTCCACTTATGCTTATAATCAAAGTTCATCAAATGAGAAGGGAAGAGAAGGGATGAGTACATTACCTATTCGGACACCACTTAGGATTTCGAGTTGGAAGAAAGATCAGATGGGTAGGAATAAAGAGATGTGAAGGAGATGTGAAAGAGTAGGAAAGAGAGGGGGGAAGGTGAAGAGATTGGATTGAGAGAATTGGAATTGATGATGGAGTTTGGGAAGCAGGAAAAAAGGAAAGGATGAAGGAGATTGATGGAAAGAGATTGAAGAGATGAGGGTTTGAAATGAAAGATTTCGAATGGGTGAGGCTTTTAAAACCAAATTGAATTCATCAAACATGAATGTTGTTGGGTTTTTTTATTAATTATGATTGATGATTGATGATTGATGATCTATGATTAGCTTATAAAACCAAAAAAGAAAAAACAGAAAGCCAAGCAAAAAAGAGAGATTAAATTTAGACTTTTGATGAAAAGATAGAGAGAGAGAGAGAGATTGAAATTTAAGAATTTAAAAGGAAAAAGGAAGAGAAGGAAAGATGAATTTGAAAGTTAGAATCAAACGGGTTTTTCTTGAACTAAAGAAAAATGAAAAATGAAAAATGAGGTTTGATTCTTTGAAAGGTAAGGTTCAGTTTTCATGATTTAATTGATGATCTGATTCTTTTTTTTTGGTTGAGAGAGAGAGAGAGAGGTTTGAAAGATTTGGACTTTGAATGAAAAAGATTGATGAGTGAAGGGAGTGTTAGGTTTAGGGTTTATTGATGTTGTTGATGAGTGAAACCAAGTGATTTATAAGAAACTCTTAAGAGTGAAAAGGAAAACAACCAAAACAACAATTTTTCTAAAGAACTTTTTCACCTAAAAATACTTTTGAATCATCCTTTAGAGTTTTGTTCCTCAATCCTCTTTTGTCTTCATTTTTACATTGACCAGAGAAAAGAGTTTTTTTTGGTAAGTGGGTTTGAAGGATTGATTTGATGATGAAGATTAATTGGCATTGGGAATTTGAAATGGTGATAATGAGTTGTATGGATTTGGATTTGGATTTGGATTTTCATTTGTTTTTGGATAAGTATGATTGGGATAAAGATGGATAGGTCAAGATTGGATTTTTGGATTTTGGATTTTGGATTTTGGAGATTTAAGGAAAAGATTTGAATGAAAAGTGAAGGATGTGAATCAGAATTGAAGTTTGGAATTGAGATTCTTTTTATTTGGTTTTATATAAAAGATAAAAATAGATTTTGGAAAAAAATCATGATTTGTAATCTCAGGAAGATTAGAGAAAATTATATAGATACACCACGGGGCAACTTTTCAATGACAGTGGCATCATGTGGTGGGGCTGTGAAATTTAGAGACCTTTTTAGGTGACGGCCTGGGTGAGGGCCACGTGGCCTGCCTCACATGCTTGTCACCAAGCAATGACATGAGAAAAGTGAGCACATCAGCGTAGTGTGGTTTACCAGCCAATCAGAAGGCACATCAGGTTTGTCTGAGACCGACCTGTCATCCAGATCTCATTCAACTTCTTGCGTTTGTGTACATATTGAATAGCTTGATGTAGTGCAAAGTAGCTTTATATGACTTATACTTGTCTAAGCGCCAAACCACAGTACAGGTCTATATAACTCAGTGGTTTAGAGCAGCTGCCCGCATTCCTGCTCCATAGCAGCAGGTCATGTGATCAAGTCATGCTGGGTCTTGTTCTTTGGCACATTTTGTGGGACATTTTTTTGCCTGTACTTGATTTACTCACCTGATGACCAGGTTAGCCATCACCTTGTGGCCACATGGCCATGTTGGGTGGTGATCACACTGGCTTTCATGTGTAGCCAGTAGATGTGGCATAGTGTGAAGAGCCTGGAATTTATTGGCAGAGGCCAATTTCACCTGATCTTCACATGCCAGCCGCCCCGTGGTGTACATACACGGACCTAGCCTGGGATCTGCACAGAGGTTTCCAGAGAGAAAAAGAAGAATCAGATTTGGTTCTCTACACACAAGGGAAGTGATTGAGTTGAGTGTTTCAAGAACCTTGTTCATCATACTTCAATCTTCGCACCTTTATAATTTAGGTCAACTCTCAACATTTTTGGGAGTTTTTGTTGACCCCATTCACTCATGCCCAAGAAAATGGAAAACATTACTTCTTTTGATATAAGAAAAAACTCAATGATCATTATGTCCTTTAAATTCCTTTAGGTCTGTAAAGAGACTAAACAGACAGCTTCTGAACTCTCCTGTACAAGTGCCTTCAAGATACCTGATGATGGAAAAAGGGTTGTATCTTTTCTATAGGCACTTGTACATTCATTGATGAATTCCAGTTCAAATGGTGATGGGATGTTTTTTTTCTGAAAAAGGAAAAAAAATATGGCAGAGTTGATCAAATTTGAGTATATAGACATGATCTGTCCAAGATTTATCAAGAGAAAGTTTCAAATGAAAACACAAAAAAAATCACCATCATCATCATCATCATCATCAAGGATCATTGTCCAAAAAAGTTAGGAAATAAAACAGAAAAAAGAAACAGTGTGAAATCATCAGAATCTTCAAGTATCGGTAATACAGTAACAATACACTCTGTTTATTTTTGGACTAAGAACCCAGTACCCAGACAGACAGTAAAGAAAAGTTGAAAAGTTGAGCTCTATGTCTTTGCAGGCTGATCAGAAATCTGATGAATGTATGAAACTGTATCAGTCTTGTTGTTTTGTGTGTTTTTTGTATTTAAGTCAGCAAAAAAGAAAAAAAAATAACCCTCATTGATGATGATTATCTTTTCTGTAACAGAAGGATAAAAATGGGTGAGGTAATGATTGATGTTTTTTCAAAATAATCAGTTTTTTCACATTTCTGTTCAAGACAAAAAAAATGAAAAATGATGGTCTGTTTCATTACTAAGGACATGACCAAAGGAGGATACAGAGGCCTGTGTAGATCCTAAGATGGGTTTGTGTCTTTCACTAATTCTTTATTTAATTGATTTGGTTTATGTGTTGAAGTAGATATGTACAATATACTGAAAAAAATGTTAAAAAAGTTGTTAAAGGGTTTTTGAAAAGAAAAAAAAACAAAGACAGAATTGTGAGTTTGTTTTTGAAATTTTGAAAGGAAAAGTGAATTTGAGGTTAAATAAAATAATTTTTTTTTCAAGACTCATGAAAGAAGAAAAAGATTTTTTGGCTATGTATTTACATTCATCATTTCAAGAGAAGGTTGATCAGATTTTTATTTTGTTTGGGAAAAAAATTGGTTCTTACTCTGGTCAAAACCAGAGTAAAATCTTATTTACAGGAATTTTGATTTTTCTTTATCCTTTTCAATTAGCAAAAAGATACAGTTGAGTGAGACACAAAATCTGGGATTTTCACTATAAGGAGGTGGTTTTTTCAAAAAAAATCAATCCTTGTTGAAATGGCAGTATGTAAGAGAATAAAGAAGAAGAAAAGAATAACTTGGGAAAGGGTTTAGAAGTTTGAAAGATTCAAATCAATTGAACATTTAAAATACACAAGTGGAATTCAAAATGAAGGTTTACTTGAGTTGATCAAGAGTGGAGATCATTCAAAGCTTTTTTTTTATGATTAGGATTTTGAATTTAATACAGGAACAACACATCTTAATCTTTGCTAATATTTTGGTTTTCTTATCAACTTATTCTACATTATTGATCCTCAATTTTCATCTGTTTTGAATTTCTGATCATCAAAAATTTATTTATTCTTGGGTTTCAAACTATGGGATTTTCTTTTTGAATCACTTTCTCTAGTCTTTCATTTTTCTCTTCCAATAAGGTTTTGTATTCATTTTGATAAAGATTAGTTAATGTTACTTTCTGGCTTACATACATGTCAGGTGCTGGGAATGGCACAATTCTGACACAACTGTCTACACCTGGTTGCATTCTGCCCCTGAAAAAATTAGGCTGCACCTTCCCTCAACCATAAGTAGGCAAGACAAGCAACTTTGCACCATTTCTCACACCCACCAGCAAAAGTTTGCCACTCTCACAGCTCTAGTGATCACATTTTTACTCATTTACTGATCAACCTCAAAGAAAGCATAGCCCCTAACAAAATGTGGCTTGAGCCGATTCTAAGTAGTACTGCCAAATGGAACAGATCTAGAGTGTTCCATATTTTCCATAGCAGACAAAGCCATGCAAACTCTAACCTTTGAAAATTAGAGATGGACGGGAAACCAGGCAAATTACATTACCACCTGACTCAAATTTTTTGAATCAATATCATTGTCTGAAGAGTTTGATTATCAGCCAATCATCCTTGCACAGTACAGTCAACAAATGATCCTGTGAAATCAATGTTGTTAATTGAGATTAGATGACAACAATGTTGTTTTTTGTTGTTGTATCAATCACATTCTTCTTTGCACCTCTGATGCCTCTTCCGCCTCCGGCCAAAACAGTGGTACCTGGTGTCTGATTGGGTGCTCCTGGGTGCTGCCTTTTCCAGAACTTGTGCCACCTCCTGAAACACATGACAAGTGTCACCATGTCTTCATGCATTGACATGAGCATATGGAATAGTTTCTTTGAGACATTTAAACTCTTTTGATAGCATCTTCAAAGTTTTGTGACTCAAGGGCTTATTTCATTTGTACAAAACTCACAGATCCCAGAGCTACACACTCTAACCAAGCTCTATGGGGTAGATCAAACTCTTGTATCTCCACTGATGATTATCAAATTCAAGCTGATAGATCTGTGTAACCTCATGAAGCAGGCCTGTCCCAATGCTTATACTTAGGCTGATGTCAACCCTCAAGTGTAGCATCAAGCAATCCATGTGCATCACTGTGGCAAACATGACCTGGCAAACCCTCTCACTTTCCCAAATTCTCGCCACATTCCAGGGATATAGACCAATATTGAAATATCTCTGTGTTGCACTGCGCTGTCTACTGTGTCTTCACTACATACAACTACTCCCATCCACCTGACACCAAACCTATCTGTTGGTAATGTACAAGTGGTCGGGCATATAACTTAACACCTTTTGGTGGTGGTTGCAGCTGGATGGGGCAGTGTGGTTGTTGTGGAAAAAGTGAGTGGTTTTATAGTGCTGAATGATTTTTTAGTTTGAGTATTTGAAGTCTTCCCTTATGGCGAGGTTCGCTTTTATGGTTGTGAGCTATTTTTCAGACAAGTGTGATCTCAAAAATTGAATAAAGTAACATAACCTGTCACTAGATTAGTTACATATTGAGAATATCAAGTGGCCCGGTCGCGGTCATGTGACACTTGAAACCTCATCACATTCACCATCAAACTTCTTCAAAGACCATCCTTCATATCATCATCATCATCATCATCATCATCAAGAACGACTCATCTCATCTCGAGATATTTTCCTCATGGCTGGCTTGGATGAGCAACTACACCAAGCTGTTCTGGCCGCTCTCACTCCAGGTCCACATCAATCTCAAGGTCTTCAATTTTTACAGCAAGTACGCGAGAATCCTACGGAAGCATGGCAAGCTGGTTTGATGGCTTTCTTGGCCGGTGGTCCCTCTCAAGATGGCTCTTCTAATTGGACATATAAATATCCTGGAGAGACTCGATTGTTTGGACTACAATTGGTAGATGCCATGTTACACTTGACTATGAGGTGTGTGATTGATCTCTAGGTAGAATTGTTGAAAACGGCTCGAGTGAAGCTTACTACTGGCTTGTAATGTTGTCCATAGTTCCGAACAACAAGACTCTTCGGGCGCTCAGGAATGTTGTCAGACCATACGTAATCAATTGTGGGATTATATCATTCGTGAATTTGTTGAAGGTGCCGGAGAGGACGGTCTAGGATGTAAGTCTGGACTTTCGCGATCGCGATTGGATTTGGATTTCCAGATACTGATCAGCATATCTTGTTTGATCTCTATTCAGATCTTCGCAACAAACTCGTTCAGACACTTTTCCTCATCTTTCTACAGGCCTACACAACCACTTGGCCAGACTTCCTGACTTCTTTCGCTGCCCTCTTGAGGCGTCACCCCACTGGCACGGCCAACATCTCTTCAGATCCGCCTGCCCTTAATCCTCGCACTACAGACCTCTATCTAAGACTGCTACATGAAATTTCTATTGAGATTTCGGATTCTGTTCTGCGACTCAATAAGCCTTACGAGAGATTGGCAAAGGATACCGTATTGCGAGATGCGGTTCGAGACAGGGACGCGGCTGGAATCGCGAAAGAGACTTTTGGAATCGTCGCTGAAGCTCTACAAGGTTTATCAGAGCAACAGGCTACACGTGTGGGTTTGAAAGGCAAGATGGCAGTAGATTGTCTGGAGATGGGCATTCGAGTGGTCGAGGATTATGTCTCGTGGATTGATATCTCATTGATTGTGACACCTACCTGGATCCCATTTTTGTACCAATCTCTTCGCCTACCTCAAATCAATATTCGACTTGCAGCTGGCGATGCTTTGATCTGCACCGTGACAAAGGGGATGCCTGCAGTGAATCGGCTCCAACTTTTTGACTGGCTAGGACTCACTGACGTACTTGTCGGCCTTCAAACCGAACGACAACAAAAACATACTCAAGAAACCGACTATGATGAGGAAGAAGAACAATTTGGTACAAAACTGGCGAAAATTCTGAATGGGATGGGCGTCGAGTTGTGCAAAGTATGCGATGATAATTCAAATGCTTTGGAAGTACGATCAGCAGCTCTACAGATGGCCTCTTCACTATTTCCGCTCCTTTGGATGTTTTTCGAAGAAAAGGCACCTGGCATTCGACTAGCAGTTATACCTTTTGCCTCAAGCCTTTTAAACCGGTACAAAAAAGATAAAAAGACGGCTCCTGATTCACACATGTCACCGGAAAAGCGATCTTTCTTATCTCAACTCTTGCGGCTTGTTATCCTCACAATGCAATATCCACCCGATGATGATTTAGAATGGCATGCTCCAGTCCCTGCAGGTGAGACTGAAGACGAAGATACCGCCGTCTTCCTGGATCGCCGGAAACAGATGAAAGTTTTAGCAGATTCGATCGCATCGGTTGACGAAAGTACCTTTCAGGAAATCACACAGGCCTTGATCGTCAATGTACTGGAAAAGGTCAGTGGTGAGGGTTCACAGGGACAAGCACCATCATGGCAAGAAGCCGAATTGTGTTTGTACATGTTGTACAACTATGGCGAAGCATTAAAAGGTAAATATCATTGAAATATCGCCAATTCTCATTCATCAAGTCTGACAGCTGTGATGGGAATCTGATCAGAGGACTCTACACATAGGTTGTAATCCTGCAGGACCATGGACGTACTTTACCATCCCAGTTGAGGAAACCAAAAAAGCGAACAAGAACCGAGAGCATAAAATCAATTATTCTCAGTATCCACTGACGAGCTTGGGGATGATGTTACTGAAGACTGCACAGTCCCATATAACACAATTTCCTCATCCGTCAATTCCGCTTCAATGGTTTGAATGTGTAGTCCGTTACCATGACTTTTTCGAAATCTGCCCTAATGTCATCAGTGACATCTTACCCGCCTTTCTCGACGAGAGGTGCGTTGTATCCCACCTGAGTGTCTACTAGATGGATCACTAATACATCTCCCCGACTGGGCTTCAGAGGAGTACATCATCCTACGCACAGTATCCGATCTCGATGCTCCTATTTATTTTATCGATTCCTATTCTTGGAGAAGCCAGCGTTCCAGAACCACATACCCGTCCAAACTTCCCAGCTGATATTAGACAAGCTACAAGTAAGTATCTCATCTCGCATGACTCCGTGCTGCAATTCTAATAAGTGTTTTCCCAGGATCTTATCGTCATCGATGCTCAAGTTCCTAAAGATCTTACTTCCAGTGGGGCAGCAAACAGTTCAGACATCCTTTCCAAAGCCGTTTTACTTCCATCCACATTCGATAGTCAACTGTACCTATTTGAAGCTATTGGCGTACTGTTGTCATCATTCTCCCGCGATCCACAAGCACAGACAATGGGCTTGGAGCGTATCATATCTCCATTGACGAATGGCATGTTGGTCACACCACCTATTGTGCCTGTGCAACTGGCGGACTTTACAAAAGCCCTCAATGTTCATCACTGCATCATGGCCGTTGGTGCTATCGCCAAAGGCTTTCCAGATTTACCCGTCCATAGCTCCCCTCGCCCTGACGCGCCTACTGTACAATGGCCCATATTGTTCAAAAACGCAACTGACGGGATCATTCGAGCTACGAAAGCAGCCAATGAGATTCGAATAATACGTGATGCAGTTAGTGCGCTGTTGTTGCATCTCTTGTTCCTGGTGGTATTGACAGTTTTTGGTAATTGTCAAACAGGCTCGATCCTCATTTCATAAAATCGTCGCCACTATCGGTATCGAGGCACTTTCCCATGTCCCAGTTTTCATAGACTGTCTCATGGATAAATTGACCATTACCGAATTTGTGGACTTTTTGCCATTTATCGGACAACTCATCCATAGGTACAAGGTCAGGATGGCTTGATTAAGACGGTGTTGAGTGACCAAGTCAAATCATCTGATCATCATTGAACATATCTACATATAGACCGAATTTGGGACGTTGTTAGACAGTCTTTTGATTCCACTGGTCTCGAAGATTGTGGATTTTTTGGGTCAACCGAGCAACGGAACTGATGACATTATCACACAATCTGAGCTTAGACGGGCCTATTTTACTTTGATCAATTCAATCATCAATGCAAACATGCATACGATATTCTTATCTGAACGTAAGTCTAAATCTAGAATCGTCTGAAATTTGTGTTCCTTGGGGTTTATTGTTGGTCGGACTTTTACATTCTTTCTTTCCAGGAAATCTCTGTCATCTGGAATCAATCTTACAGACTATCATTCAGCAAGTGGCATCGGAAGAGGCGCTACCACCTGATCTTCGTTTAGGGTTCGGTGTTTTGCACAAAATGGCATCAACGTGGCTCAAACCATGTCAATCTACTGAACCTGCTCCTGTACCTGGATTCGAACGCTTTCTCTATGATCATGTCATTCCTTTGTGCTTTGCTCTTCCTAAAAAACCTAAATTCGATTGGAGCGATGCTGAATCATACTGTAAGTCGATCATCTGAAGCTAGGGTAGACTTGATCTCACCTTTACCTTTGTTTGCTTGATGTTTCAAAGTAATAATGTCAGAGATCGCTACCTTGGTTCACGTGTTGTTCAATATTCGTGGTGACGAGTTTGTAGAGTTTTTGACAGGATCTTTCTTATTATCCATCGCATGTCAACCTACAAAGAGTCAAGCTTTGATTGCTGGGCTCAAGGAGAATGCAACGTAAGTTTTCATCTTTGAATAATAAATTCTCATTTATTTTTGGTGTGCGATTCTGGGACTGATTAGGATTTGATGATGAATTGCTTGATTTTAGTGGAAAACCAACACGCAAACCATTGATGGAATTCTTTGATCGACCGTTCAACAAAGCTTGAGATGTGATTTGAGAGCTGACTTGTTATTCAATTCAGATCAATCAATAGTGGATATCTGAGAATCTCAATCTTCAACTTCTCATCTGAGTATGATGTTGATTACTTGTAGCCATCAATTATACTCATCTTGGAAATGAAAATCTTTACATACAAAAGATTCGATGTGAGGTCACTGTGCAGACTGATTATTTAGCCTGAACTTCCTACGGACAGCCGGACTTATCACATTACTGAGCATAGTGTTGAAGTTCAAGTCACTGGTAGCCTCCCTCGTATGTAAGCGATTCCATCGGATAATTTTGTATCGGGGTCTTCAAAAATGAGGATCATGTGTTTACACTGTCTGAGATACCGGATTCACAACTCAGTCCATCTTCTTTCAGTCAAACTCGAGTAACATATCCAAGCTGTTCTTCATATGAGCCCTCCAGTACAAGCATTATTTGTCATGATAAAACTTTACTCTCCTGACTATCATTCTTGTTATCAGAATCAGATACAAAGTACATGTTTTTGTGTCTAGTTTCAATATCTATTTCGCTCTCAAGATAACAGTCAAGTCAAAATTAAATCAAGATACCAGTTTTTTTTAAACTTTCTTCTTGAAATATCTTCAAAAAAAAGTTCTGCAAGGTTTTCTTGAACAATATAGCTTGATTTGTAAATGGACAATTTATGTATTAACTTTTGAAGAGTACCTCAGCGGTGATAGATTCTTTGGCTCCATTACGCACATATGTGAGACATTCAACGATGACCTTGACTTTGGAATGACGTGAAATGAACCTTACCAGTTATCATCACTGGAAGGGTATCATTCGGGTTCAAGGAATTATAAAAGTAGAATTTAAACAATCTCTTATCATTAACATCTTCATCTTGTATTTCAGGTTAATCAAAAGATCATTTTAGATCACATTTTCTTATTTTTAAATAAATCGAAATTAAACTTGTTTTATCGAGAAAAAAAAATCGAGGTTTTTATTTTACAAAAACTCCTTTTGATTCTTGATTCATTCCTTTCATATTGACCATGGGATTTCAAAACAAACCAAAGACCAAAAAAAGATCAAAGGGTGAAGATAAGAAGAGTAAATTCATCAACTTGAATTTTTGCTGAATAATATTGCTGATTATGTCCTTTGATTGGAGATAGGTTCAACTAGATTTTCACCTATAAACAAACCACCAAGAGAAGGAAAACTTCCAGTGACTCTCTTGAGTGGATTTCTAGGTAAGTGAAAGAAAAACTCGACGATCTTTTCTTTCCAAACATCAAAAAAGAAGCAAATTAACATTTTCAATGATTTCGGTTCAATGGATATCTTTTACAAACAAAGGTTCAGGCAAAACTACACTTTTAGAACATATTTTAACTTCGGATCATGGACTTGGTAGATTAGCCGTCATAGTGAATGATCTGAGTACTCTCAATATAGATGCATCAATTTTAAAATCACATCAAATCAATCATTCAAAAGAAAGAATCATTGAGATGCAAAATGGTTGTATTTGTTGTACACTTAGAGGTGATTTATTAGAAGAGATTGGAAATTTAGCTGAAGATAAATGGATTCATTGGTTAGTGATCGAATCTACTGGGATCTCTGAACCAATGCAAGTAGCTGAAACTGTAAGTCAAGAAAATTTATGATGTCGTTAGCGTCAAAATACAATCAAAAATCAAATATTCCACTCAATGATATATATATATATCATCTTCATTATTTGATGATCTTCTTGGGTTTTGTTTTCAGTTTTCAATCGAGTTTTCCGATATGATGTTACAAGCTTCAGAAGATATGAAAAATCAAATTGAAGTGGAAGGTGAAAAGAAAGATCAAAATATGAAAGTTCAACAAATCTTAGCTAACGGTGGACTTTCAAGTATTGCAATCCTTGATACAACTGTTACAGTTGTGGATGCGGTGAACGTCTTCAATGACTTTCATACAGCAGATTTCCTTGTGGTATGATGAACTTGAAACTTGATGGATTTTTTGGATCACCATGAGATTTTAATGAATTTGTCACCTGGGATTGATTTGATTTCTATAGGATCGTAACGAAGCTGAAGATGTACCAGAAGAAGATGATCGAAATATATCTGACCTTTTAGTTGATCAAGTAAGTGATCATTTCTCTACCTATATATCCTTTTTTTAGAATTACTCTAAGCTGATGAATGATTTTTTGATTATGAAGCTTGAATTCGCTCAAGTAGTGATTATTAATAAAATTGACTTGGTTAAAGAAGATGAATGTTTAAAAATCAAAGCATTGATTAAAACATTGAATCCAACAGCCAAGATTTTACTTTCTAAATATTCTAAAATAGATCTTCGCGAGATCTTAAACACAGGTACTTTCGATTATACAAAAGCTACTATGAGTATGGGATGGCTCAAAAGTCTGAGTGAAAAGGTTTTACCAGAGACTGAAGAATATGGGATTGGTAGCTTTGTTTATCGTGCTCGTCGACCTTTTTCTCCTCTTCGACTTTGGAAGATGATTAGAGAGGTCAGGTTTCTTTCCAAGATGCAAATTAAATTGAAATTGATGTTTAGGCCATGCGTTTATGATGACATAGGTATTTGTAGTGATTCAAGATGAATATGTGGATGATGGCGAAGATGAAGGTCACACCGAAGACGAGGTTAGTGGGAGTGAAGAAGGGAAAGATGATGAGACAGATTCGCATGATGAAAAACAGGTAAAGATTTGTATGACAGATTATTAATAAATTTAATCTGTTGAGATGAATTGACTCTCGACTATTTCGTTAGCCTCAACTAAATCCAAAGGCTAGATTGATATCCAAGAAGGCCTCCCCGACCTTTTCAACTTTACTCAGATCAAAAGGTTTCATTTGGCTTGCCACTAGACCTTTAATGGTAAGTTTATCTCCACAGTCTATATCCTTTGTTTTGGGTATTTCAAAGCTTAACTTTGATCTTTATGATTTCGTTCAGTTTGGTGAATGGTCTCAAGCTGGAGTAATGTTAACCATTGGCGGAGGAGGTAGATGGCACTGTGAAATAGAAAAAGAAGACTGGCCGACTGAACCAGAAGTGGTGAAGGCAATCTTGGATGATTTTGAAGAGCCTTGGGGTGATCGAAGACAAGAGATTGTGATGATTGGAACTGAATTTAATGAAGATCAAAAGAAATTGATTAAGATTGCATTTGATGATTGTTTATTGAATGATATTGAATTTGCAAATTGGGAAAGAATTATGAATTCAAAGAAGAAAACGAATTTAGAGAAAATCAAATTATTGGAAAACATGGTGAGTGAAGTCTTCAATGAACTACATCCAATCAAAAAGATGAAAAATGTTCTGATGATTGTTGTCTTATCATCATCAGTGGGATGATGGTTTTGAAGATTGGGCAGATGAACATTCTAATGAACATAATCACCAACATTGAAAAAATCAACTTGGACAATGATATCCAAACCGATATGACCAATTTCCACTTTCTTGTGTTTTCTGAAATGGATTTGTAGAAAGAAAAAACGTTGATGAAGACTTGAGACAATTTACAAAAAATATTGGAACAAAACTCTGCAAATAAATCTGATTCAACTTGCAATATCACACTAAATCTCACAGTGATAAAATGTTTTGATGACCTTGCAATCAAAACCTCTATGGATTCTACAGTTCAACTTTCATTATGGCGCCTTCTAAAACGATTAACCAAACAGCCGTCGATTGATGTACTTTCAAAAGCTGTTCAACCAAAGACACAACCTAGCTATTTGGTAGCTTTCAATTGCCCTTACCTTGTCTTTTGGTTTGTGCATCATTCAAACTGATCTGGTTTTCACATCCCAATGATCACAATAAAACCTCCTGTCTTCTCGTGCTCATGCAGATATGGCAATCTTGGTTCCGTTCTCCGCACAACTGGAGCGCGGAGAGATGTGAGCTTCATGCACGCATAGATTGGTAAATCCAGAAACCAAAGAGTTATGGTCAATTGAGCATTGTTGACCCTTCTCATGTCTCTGAAACATAAGTATCTATCTTTGTATGTGAATGAAGCCTTTGGCTTGATTGGTTACCATGAAGCTATCAAGATCATAACAATCATCCAAGTTAGGTTGTCAATGATCACCAATCGTGATCATGTCCCTACACAGATGTAGAATGTTTCCTATATGCAAAATGATTGCACTTAACACCCATCATGATTGATTACGCAGAAGTCATGCATTTTCATGGCTTTTTGTCACTTGAGAAAGATATCTCAAAGCGAGTCAAGACCAATGGAACAATGAAGGTCCAACCTAACTATGTCCCTCTCGGTGAAGAATTCCTGACCGGCCACAGGGCTTTGACCAGCCCCGTGTGCACCCAATGACCTGAATAAATTGAAACAGGGCTTTGAAGACAGGTGTTGGTGACCCGGGGTGTTGACTGACTGCTTTGGAAAAGTGTCGGGCTAGCTCAACTGGTCAGGGTCAGGACCGGATGATAGCCCTATTCATAATCGATACTTGTGACATGTTACTCCATGATTTAGAAAAGAAAATCCAAGCAGATTTTCAGAAAAGATGTAGTCAAAAATAGTCCAAAGAGAAAAGATTTGCAAGAGTATAAGAGAGAGAGAAAAAGAGAAGTCAAAAACAAGGAAGATGAGTAAAATGAATAAATAAGAAGAAATCATAAAATCACTTTCAAGAACAGTTTAACCATCCAGTGGGAGTGGAGAAGGAAGAAATTCGAATTCATATGGAAGGATCAAACCCCTTTGACCTCCTTTGACAAGCCAAATCATCTTCCAAACATCTGTAACATATTGATCCATTCCAAATGAGTTTAGAATCCAATCTTGAGTACTCTTGGCTTTCCTGATCCGTTCTTCATCATGTTCAAGCCACCAGTTCAATGTTTTCACAATCGTCTCATCTGTTTCATTATTTGACATGGGTACAATTCCCTCTCTGAACCAACTTTGCCGATCAAGTGGTACGTTTCCTGCGATCAAACATCCTGCTGCCGCTGCCTCTACGTATTTCTGTACAGAGTATCCCCATCTACTATCAGTTACTAAACAGATCTTAGCACGTCCAAAATCAGCTCCAAAGTCTACTAGTTGTTTTTCTTGATTCGCTGCGTTCACACGTGGATTTCTATCTTTTGGGTCCTTGATGTCCTCGTAACCGGGATGTCCACGAATCCAACCTGGGAGCGTCTTATTGCGGATCAAGTTAGCTAATCTAGCCCGGAATGGATAGAAAGCACCGAGATCACCAGCAATGATGATAGGTTCTGGTCGTGGGCCTGCTGCTGGATGATAAAAGATAGCAGCATCGATAAAGTGCGGTTGATGGACTAAGAGAGCCTGGTTGGCAAACTTGATCCGATAGTCCAATAATTCGTAGGCGTAAGGTGCTAGGACGAGAGAGACATTGGCGACTGAGAGAAAGTGTGGAAAAATAAAAGTAACGTTTCAATATGCAAAGTTAGCTTAGGAATCAAAGTCTCAGATGATCGATGATGAAAGTTGTAACTGACGCGTATAAAACTCTTCTTTACGCATATCCCTCATTTCATGAGGTCGGTCAATGATGATGACGCCTTTTCCCTTAGTGCTAAGTTCTTTGATCTCATCAAACCAGGGTTTAGGATCAACGTGTCGAAATTTGACTTGATCGTTATTGAAATAGACCAGCACGGCGTCAAAGAAATCGGGGGAACCGTATTTGGCTTCGATGTTTTGGGATAGGGTCTTAGATTTAGACCAACCGTCAAAATCGGGACCCCAAAGTACAGCGGAGGAAATGATATCATCTCGAGCTAAGAAGGCATCTGTTAATCCAATTTTGAAAAGCGAAATACTTTAGTGAGTGAGAATTGAAATGATCAATCTTAGAAGAGGAAAGAAAGAACCATGTGAGTGTAAAAACCAGCGATCCATGAGAACGTCAGAAGTATCCTTATCGATCAAATGAAGTATCTTGATTTTCTTAGGTTGATCACCAAACGTGTTTTTAAATCCATCAGCCCAAGTTTTAGCTAAATCTTGAACTTTTTCCCATCTTGGTAAACATCCATCGCGACATTGAGTGATACCAAGTTGTTCAGGAGCATGACCAGAAGCGATGATGAGACCAAAGATGATCACCAAACATGAAGCAGGAATGAAAAGTCTGAGGATGAAACATGTGATTTGACTTTTGGATGAACTTGGATGAGAATGATGAGTGAGTGATCGAGAATAAGAAGGGTGTGAAGAAGTTGGAGTGGAAGATGAAGAATCGGTGATGGGGATCGGTAGATAATTTGAAGGCGACATTTTAAAAATTGACAAAAATGAAAAAAAAAAAATGAAAATCATTTTGTAAATCAAATTCAACTTCAACTCGACTCATCTCAAACTGAAATATTGTACACCTCAGATTCAAAATTAAATCACCTAATAATCTATACTCGCAGATTTCTTCCAGGATTTCACCTTTTTCTTTGCCCAAATCTCCAGAATCCTGAACACCACCTGTTGCTTGGGTCCTGAGTGTGATTGAAATCTAACTTTGTTTCTCATATGTATGTACAGCCGTTCTTAGAAAGTTACAAATTTCGTTAAAGCCAAATTTCAAAACGAAGGTGACACTTGAGAATTTTACATACAATATCTCCAGGTATTGTCCAGTTACAAATCTTGGTTCTGGATCAGATTTGTTTTTTGTCGGGAGGAGGGTGAAGCTTTCTAAGAACAGCTGTGACTGTCCAGCAGAACAAAACTTATAAGCCATATGGTCTTGTGAATATCACATGACAGGAATCTTCCATATTCCAAGATTGCTTAGGGCCTGTTTGGTAGCTCTGATCACATAGTACATCTGCTAGGAAGGATGGTCACTTGTTTGGAAGTTCAGGCCCAAATTTGCTGCTCAGTGCCACTGTAGCACTTCCCAGTAAGTTGGAGCATCCTGCAACCTCCCTTGAGACTTTGGGTGATCTTGCATTTCTTCTCAAAGGAGGTGTTGCAAATGGTTGCAAGGCGTCTGTTAATAAAGTATGGGGCTGTATGGTGCACCACATATACATGTACCTTAAGAGCATCCACTATCGTTGCTGTAAATGGCTTCTTTTTTTTTTTTTTTTTTTTTTTTTTTTTTTTTTTTTTTTTTTTTTTTAAGTGCTTTTGGCATGAATTGCATACAACACTATCTAACATGTAATAATAGGGACTTTTTAACCTTGGGAAGACGGCCATTTAGTCGAATCGAGGTGTTACTTTGTCTTTTGGGTGTAGATTGATTCTCTTATCTTCAATAGTGGAAAAAATTTTCCCTCTATTGTTTTTCTTCTTTGGATTTAATAATTTAGATATTTTTCTCGTTGGAAAAATTATTTTTCAAGTATCATCAGAGGACATTACGTCTTGATTGAGGTACTTTTGTTTAGAAAGAGTCTGTCTCGACGGTCTTTCGTCCATTTATCATGGAGACCGCCGAACCCATTAAGGGATTGAACAAACCTTCTTTTAGGTAAACTATTTTTACGTGTCTCATTGACCTATGAGCCCAGATTCGTTCCTGGAGGTCGCCGAACCCATATGGGATTGAACACAATAGTTGTAATACCTTGCGAATCGTGTCTCATCAACCTTTGTACCCAAATTCGTTCTTGGAGGTCTCTGAACCCTTATGGGATTGAACACGTTCTATATAGAGCAATTCAGCTGTTTCGTCAACCTTTGTATCCAAATTCGATCCTGGAGGTCTCCGAACCCTTTCGGGATTGAACAGGCTGGTTATTATCATCCTTCTTTTTTTTTTTTTTTTGAGAATAATGTTCCTAAAGACAAAGTAACCCTCGATTCGTGGCCGTTTCCTTTGGTTTGTCCTGTAGATAAGAATAGCAATGTACAAATCTTTTAGTCTCTATGATATATTCTGATAAGAAAGGGAAAACTTTGGGTGTATCTAGTAGTTTCTTGGTGTTGTTCCAATTTATCCTGATATTCTCCTCTTTTAGTCTTTTCCGGAATTTCTTTCTTGCTTTGGAAAATCGCCTGCAATATAATAGATAATGGTGAGTATTTTCTTTTATTCCACATGTTTCACATTTAGGAGAGTGAGTGAGTTTTCTTTTAAATAGGTGAGAGTTCAGCGGACTGTGACCCGCTCTGAGTTGGAATATAGCTGCTGTGCTGCACTTTTCCAACGTCTCTAAAGCCTCTGCTATTTTTCTTGGGTTAGTTACATATTCGTTGTTACCTGGTTTAAAAGGAAAAGTTTTGATATCAAAAGTATCATTAGTTCGTTTTCTGAGACTACCTATACTTGATGGTAATTCTATTGCTTCTGTTTGGTTAATTGCAGCTTCCCCCGCCATTTGATCTGCTATTTCATTGAGTTCAATATCTTTATGGCCTGGTATCCAAAAGAATCGTATGTCAGTGTGTTCAGGTAATTTCTTCAGAGTAGTTCTAATCTTGATTAGCAGGTGTTGTCCTGAAGTTTGTCTAGGGATGTCGTGAGCAAGTCTTAATACTGCCTGGTTGTCGCTAAAAATAGAAAGATTAGTAGGTAAGGGTCTTTGCTGTCTAAAAATGTCAACTGCTAATTCAGCCGCAAGTAGAATTCCCATTAATTCTGCTTCATGATTTGAAAAATTACTGTTGAATGTGATTGCTTGGGTTAAACTAATTGTTTTTGACACAGCAGCTGCTCCTCCTCCTTCCTCTTTTACTGACCCATCAGTGAAAATAATTACCGCCTTTCTCTCATTTTCCTCCTCCAATAATTGTTTAGGTAGGTTTTCGATGACTTCTTCTTTCTTCTGATTTAAGTTGAATATTTCTCCCACCCCTCTAGACCAGGGTGCTATCGGGTGCGCATATATAGTTTCTACTTTTTCTTTGGTGAGTTCTACCAGTTGATGTTGATGGATTACGTCTTGTACTGGTCCTGGGTGGGTTTTGGGCTGGTGCGATAATTCATGTCGAATGAATATTCTTGTCGGGTGATTTTCCGGTGTCGATAGTTTCTTCAGGATGAAAAGATGATGATTTCGTGTCGCTTTCCAGAGGAATGGGGGTAGATATATGTCGTGATGCATCATATCATTTGAAGTACCTTTGAAGGCTCCTATCGCTATTCGATTTGCGTTGTTCTGGATTACTTCTAGGATTTTATTTGCTTTTTTCTCATTCTTTTGGGTTAGCCACGCTATACTGCCATATAATATTCTCGGCAAAAGTATTGTGATGATTAGCTTCTTAATTTCTTTGGTGGCTAGTCCTGAGTAACATTTGTTCAATCTTCTGAATTGGTGTAATGTAAAGTCTGCGGTTTTCTTCATGTGTTGTATATGACTGTTGAAAGTCAATTTTGTATCTAACCATAGACCTAACCATTTTACTTCTTTTTTTGGTTGTAGTGTGGTGTCGCCAAAACGGAAAGCTGGGAGATTGTGGATTTGTTTCTTGGTTAAGTGAAGTAATTGAGCTTTCTTTTGATCAAATATCGCTCCATGTCTCCGTGCCCACTTCAGTGAGTGGTCTGCTAGTTTGTCGAGTTCTGTCAAGTTGTTTTCAAGTGTTTTAGATGCTACTAAATGTACTACGTCATCTATAAACCCTAATGATAGCGTTTTCGCGTGAGGGTTTGGTGGTGTATGTCCTAAGATTTCTGAGTTGTAAATTATATATAATATAACTGACAGAGGGGATCCTTGCGGCAATCCGTTTTCGATCTGGAAGTTTTCCGATAAAAAATCTTGGAGACGTAGGTTGGTCGATCTTTCTGTGAGGAAGCTTCGTATCAGTTGGAGTAGGTATTTCGGACAGTTATGGGTTTGTAGGATGTGCCAGAGTCTTTCCCGATGGACCGAGGGGTAAGCTGATTTTACGTCCAGGAAAAGAGCTGTGACTGCTTCTTTCTCTCTCCACTTCTCTTTGACCCACGATGTCAGTATCAAGAGGGCATCGTCTGTACTATGTTGTTTACGTCCCCCCATGTGGTTCGGTGATACCACTTTAAAGGATTCTGCCCAGTATGTGATTCTATTCGTGATGAGTTTTTCTAATATCTTCCCTAGACAGCTAAGAAGTGCGATTGGTCTGTAGGAGTTCGGAGCCGAGTAGTCGTCTTTTCCTGACTTGCGTAGGATGATAGTTACTGCTGATTTCCAGCTGTCTGGGAAATGTCCCAATTTGAAGCAGGTGTTAAAAAATTGTTGTAGCCTGTGCTCTATCGCTGGCAGGGCTAGTTTGATCAGTTCATTCGCTACTTCATCTCCTCCTTTGGCTTTCTTTGAGGGGATATCGTTTATTACTCCTCTGAGTTCATCCAGTTCAAGTTCTGGGAAAATAAGATTTTCATTACTCCTGAGAGAGGAGTTTTGTTGAGGGATGTCGGATAGGTCTGCCTCTATGTGGGCGACTGATGTTCCGTAGAAAAGTAATTTAGCTTGTTCTTCTTTATCTGACGTAACCGTACCGTCTTGTCGTCTGAGTGGGTTGATTTCGTTTGATGCTGTAGGTTTGGTGTAATTAAATGCTTTGAAGGTGGTTACTCCTGATGCATCGGCTAAGAATTTCTTCCAGTGGTTAGCTTTTGCTTCTAGTACCTGTGCTTTCCAAAACCTTTGCCATTCTTCGAAGCATTTTTTGGCTTCTGGGAGTTTCGTTTGAAGCATCCACTTCCTCGCTCGATTTCGATTTTTGAGTATTGGTTCGAGCCTTTCCTTATCCCACCAGCGCTTATATTTTCGTACATTAGTTTTGATTTTCTTCCCTTGTTCTTGGGCAGCTTCTAAAATAATCTTAGATAAATTTATTGCTGTTGAGTTCAGGTCGTCTTCGGTTGGGCGCACTGGTGGGAGTAAGGTTAGCTTTGTCTGGATACTACTGTGAAAGAGAGATGTATCGATGTCAGTGTAATTCAGGGAGATGTGAGTGGTAATAGGTGGTAAAAAATTCATATTAAGAAATATAGCTACTGGGAAGTGATCCGAAGCTATACCATCCCTCAGTACTTTACAACTGGTCACTTTGTTTGTCAGATTCCAGCTTGCCCAGGCCAGATCAATGGTCGTTGAGGTAGTACCTGAGGAGAATCTTGTGGGTTCACCCTTTGGGGAAATTAGTTTGAACCCGTTGGAGCTGCACAGCGAAATTAGTTTCTTAGCCTGTGTGTCTGTTCGGTGATATTCCGGTGGGTTCCAAAGTGTGTGGTGTAAATTGGAGTCTGTTGCAATGAGAGTCGGAAGTTGGCGATTGTGATGTAGTCGGAGCCACCGTTCTATGGCGGCCATTCCTCGGAGGGATCCTGGCGGATTATACCAAGATATCAATCGGAGTTTTGGTGTTAGGGATTCGGGGTCTTTTATATCAATACAGAGGATGATGTCGGATAGACTCGGTAATATTGTAAACTGGGCTGATGCTATCATTTTGGATACGTAGATTACTACTCTGGGCCGTTCTTCCCAGGACGATGCGTGATAGTCGTATGCCGTGATGCGGTGCCAGGCTTCATGATAGGGGAAAGAGAGGTTGAGTGAATTGAACCATGGTTCTTGTAAGGCTAAGACTGTATATTGTGTGAGAGTGAGCACTTCTAAGGTGAGTGCTTCTGATTTCTGGCAGTTAAAATGAAAAATGGAGAAATGGCTTAGGTATGATGGTAGGTCTGATAAATTTCTGTCTTGAGAGAGAGCGTTTTCGTCTTCTTCCGTTTGTGGTGTGTTAAGGGGACTTTTGGGTCTTTCGATTCTTGTATTATAACTCATCTTCGGTTTCTTGTGGGATGTTTATCTGATACTTTGTTCGTCTAAGTGGGCAAGTCAAGCTTTTAGGGGAGTGAGCATACTTCGGTTGAAATCTGTCAATTTTTTCTTTTGTTTTGTGGTAGTCAAAATTCACGCATCTTGCACACACTTGGCTGGATTCGTTGTTAGCACAATCTTTGGTATTATGAGGGTCAGCACATTTCGCACAGTGTGGGATGTTATTGCATTGGGATTGGGTATGGTTTAAGTCTAGACATTTAAAGCACATCGTTGGGCCTTGGACATAATGTTTACTCTTAATACGAACGCATTCAGCATATAAGCCTCCTCTTTCAATTCTTTGAGCTAGTTCTTTATCTAATAAGTTGACTATAATTGTGCCGTGTTGTTTCCTCAAGTCTCTCGGGTTCTTCAGCCATCTAACCGAGTGAATTACCTCTTGTGGTATATCGTTTTGCGTGCTGAGTGTTTCTAAGAATTCTTTTTCTTCGACTTTCATTTCGGCCGGGACGTAATTGAAAAGAACCGGGTATCGCGTTTGTGACGTTTCGAAATCGACGTGAGCAAGCTTGGTCCATTTGTGCTTATTATCGATAAGCCAATTTTTCATCAATTTATTGTACATGTTCATGAGAATGTCGCCGGATTTCAGTATGCTGGCTCCGCGGATTTTCACTATTTGATTGTCCACTTTAGCATTGATAGACAATAGAGCGGCGTTGATGTGTTGAACTATGTCTGAGTTCGTCATCCCTTTAAACGGTTCTTTCTCTGGGGCTTTGCGTATAATTAATGTCGCTGCCTTAAACTTGTTGATCTCTGAGTTGTTCGGTGGGGGTCTTGGAGCTGTCTGCATCGTGGTTTGGGTGATACGCGGGTTAGGAGCTGCCCATGCAGAGGGTTTCGGCGGTAGATTGTGGTTTATAATTGGTAATATTGAGTTCGATTCTTTGGTTCTTTCGGCTTTAAGACTTTTGATCTCTTCTTTCAGTTCTTTGATTGTTTCGATAAACATTGACATCATCGTTATCACTGATTGGAGGAGGGCGTCGTTGGTGGAGTTGTTCGTCGATAGATTGGTCAGAACATCCGCCATTTCGTCTGTGTCCATTCGGGATCTGTTCGAGTTCGAATTTTTCGGAGGATGGGGGGGGTTGTCGGCATCACTGCCTGGCGGTCTCTTGGGTGGCATAGGGATGGGGGGGATTGGTGATTCGATGCTGGTTGAGGAGTGAATTGTTGATCGATTGAGTTGGTTCTTCTTCGAGAGTCTTTCCCAAGCGGTGTTTTGTAAATGGCTTCGGTACTGTAAATTTTACAGTACCAAAGCCATAAATCCCCAATCGTGTCAAAAACACGATTCGGTACCTGCAGAATCGGTATCTACCAAATTTGCTCGGGCTACCGAGCAAACGGGACACCACACCACCACAAGTCATCTCGTTCTGTACAGTACGTACTGTACAGAAGAGATTTTGCCTCGACGATAGTGGATTTCGAGAGTTCGGTACGTACCGCCTCTGTACTTTACAGACCGTTACAGTAAATTTGCAGAAAATTTGCTGTAACGATAGCGGATGCTCTAACTGTATACTTGGACCAACCAACAGACCTTAAAACTAGTTGAAAGACAACCTTTTTCAACCTTTTCCTTTGAAAGAGACAAAAATTCAAAAAGCTCAGATAACCTATACCAACTTTGATTGATGTGATAAACCTCACTATCTGCTTAATCAACCATTCAAAATGATTGGCTTTGGTTACTGGTTGTTTCAATGTATGTAACAAATTTTGTGTTTACCATTCCTTGGAGGATTGTGAAAGATTGCATTCAAAGGTTCAACCATATGATAAAAGATATTTTATTATCATCTATTCAAACAAGAAACTCACCATGACAAAGAAAACAATGATGAACAAATAAGTGGTTAGAGCATCCGCACTTGTTTGTGGTATGTTTAGAGGTCTAATTTTCCACCGGTGTGGAAAAAGCCCTGCGGTTGTGGTAAATTACACTTACCGCACTTGATTTACCGCACAAGTGTGGATGCTCTTAGGTTGGTTAATAACTTGGGGTATAGGCGTAGGCTTAGGGCTGAGAGTATATCATATTAATACATACAGCTGCCACAGGTGGCTTACAAAGGCATAGATGATATCTGTATTTTGAATGGGATACAGCTTCTTACTACAGCATTGAGTGGTGTCTCATTGTGTTATTCATTGATGCCTCATTCTCAGCACAGGTTGAATTCTTCACTTTTTCCATTGAGATTACACTTGGTCAATGGATTATTCATCACTGTGCACCTGAGCTATGACACACACCCTACATGTGTGACTCACTGTGCAAGATGCTAGCTTCCACCTATATAAAGACATACCCCCTTATCTACCCATCTGAGAAGGTTAATCACACATAATTATCTTCTTTGTGTACTACCAACTATCCAAGTTTTTGGTTGATTTGCTTGTCATGACTTTGTTGTTTCTTTTCCAAAATTCACTCTATTTTTTGAAAATCAAAAAATGGAAATCATGCAATTGGGTATTTCAAAACAATTTAAGTACAGAGAATGACTGGGGATTGATGGAAATTTGACTGACAATAAAATGAAAGCAAGCTTTGTTTAGTGGTGGGACTATAAAACAAGAGTAATGAGACTCTATGGTTCCCTTGCTTTACTTATGATTTTGTCTTCCTTGTCTATCATTTATCCTATGTTAACTGACAACCATTGCAACACTTGAACTTGAATACAATGCCATACTGAATATCTCATGAATACCAAACCTTCTGGATCTTGTGGGTGAGGGTTCCTGTAAGTGTATAGTCACTTATTTGATTTAAAGACATTGGTGGTCTCCATCAAATCCATACCCCCTTTGAACATATAAGCTGCCTGGTCTCCCATATGTAGTCCAAGGATTAGCAAAATCAAGTGATATGTTTTGCCTCATCAATGGTACAGTCAAACCAGTCTAGTCTTAACCACAGCCTGGCCCTGGGGCCTGCACCGGGATCCAAATTTTGGACCCTCCGGAATACCTCCATATGTACTGTACACTTTTTTTTTCAATTGTTTTTTCCACCCTATCACCTCTTTTCTGTTTTTTCTCCACCCTATCACCACTTTCAGTTCATTTGATCATCAATCTCAATAATCAATCATAGTTCAATTCAACATGGCCAGAGCAAGTAAAGCATTGACAGTGCAAAAAAAGCGGTGGAAGAAGTTCTGCACGGCCAAACTTTCAAAAGAACATTTGGTGATATCTGATTCTGAAGATGTGGAAAAAGCCTTTCAAATCTCACCTAACTCCAACTTGGCGCTCTCAAAACCCTCTCAGCCTACAATCAGACTTTGTAACAACTCTGACTCTGACATGGAGACCTCACCAACCACTCCCCAGCCCCCACAATCAGTTCTACTTCAATCATCCAAGCTTTACTGGATGCCAATTGACCCAGGCTCTCTAATGGAGGAGGACAACATGGATCCCTTGGATATCCCTCTCTATGCGCAAGCCAACCTTGCTGACTCTTTGGACAATGAAGCATGCAATGTTGAACTTGTCAGCAATGCCTTATTCCCAGTATTTACTTGCCCTTTCTTCAATCCACCAACTCTTGGCAAATGCAAAACCAAGACCAGCCAGATCCTCAAAGGCTACAAACAGCCATGTTTTCAACCCAACTCAAATAAGCTGGTGCCACGCAAGATACCAAAAGAAACCAAACACCAATACCGACTGAACCAAGAAAAGGCAATTGGCCAGTCAAACTTTTGTTTGGATGACTGGGTTCTCCGTCAACCAGCTCCAGCTTCCAATCCAACTGATCCCTCTCCTTTGCCTTCACCTGAAATTGAAGACTATGAAGACTATGAAGACTTGGATGGCCTTGAAGATACCAATTGATACTCTGACTTATCCAATATATAAAACAAACTCTCTGATGAAGAGGCCAACCACTCTTGTGCTGCAATTGTATTGGATGCTTGGATTGATGAATGTGTCAATTGATACCAATCAAGCAAGACCAAGCGCTCAATCCCTCAAGATATCAAGAAGTTAGCTCAAGATCAATTTGAGACTTTTAATGCTGAAATTACCGCTGTTGAAGAAAAGTACAAAGACATTAAAATTAAAAACTCACATTTTGAATACCCATCAGCCATCATCAACAATCTTTGTGAATATAATTTACAGCAACTTGAGCTCACCATTGCTGGTCACAAAGATCCTGTTGTCACTGCTTCCATTCTTACTTCAGCCTTTTCAATACAAAGAAAACCTTTCAACTCAAAGATCATCAATCAACCAACTACTGGGGTTAGTCTAGCAAAAAGAATAAGAAAGCAAGCCGTCCATCTTTCAATTTCTGACAAATTGATCTTGAGTCAAAGAGGATTTGTGACCCAGCATGCTTCAATGCTGGACAACGAGAACCTTTTCAACTCCCTTCACTCATGGGCAATGAACAAGAAACCTGCAGAGGTAAGTTTATCGCCTACATTTTCTTCTTTTCTTTAGTTTTTATTGATTGACTCAAACATGTTGTTATTTTTTTACATAATCAACAGCTCACTCCCTTTTCACTGCTTCAGCATGCCAATACCGCTGCAATACCAGAACATGGTTTTCATAAAACCATCTGCTACACCACGGCTCAACAATGGCTTCATTGCCTTGGCTTCTGGGCTTGTGAGTATAGTAAGGGTTTGTACTTTGACGGCCATGAACAACCTGATGTTTTTGCCTACCAACATAAGTACCTTGAAGCAATGTATGAGCTTCAAAAGTGCTCTCAAACATAGCATGGCGACACTCTTGAGTTTTCAACTCCACCCAATCCTCTTGTCCTTCAAGATCAAAAGGAAACCATTGTTCTGTTCCATGACAAGTTGACCGTGCATGCTAACGAGCAACCAAGATGGGCTTGGATCAAAGAAAATGCACAAGAGCTGCGTAAGACAAGCAATGGCCGACTAATCCACAATTGTGACTGAATCACACCAGCCAACAGCACCGGTTGGCTTGAGATAACTCCTCAAGACCAGCATTCAAGAGGGCCATTGCCATTGCCTGCTTTTACCAATGCTGCAGTTGTCACTTACCCAGGAACCAAAGGAGATCCTTGGTGGGACTGCATGCAACTCATTGAACAAGTCAAGAACTGTGTGATCCCGATCTTTGAGTATCTCTTCCCTGACGCACAGGGAGTATTTGGCTTTGACTGTTCCTCTGCACACAAATCCTATGGACTCACAGATCTGCAAGTCTCCATCATGAACCTGGCTCCTGGTGGCAAAAACCAAAAGGTTTTACTAGATACCATCATCCCAAGAGATGACCCTCAAATTTTGGTTCATCTTTGAGGCCAGCCAAAGTCAATGGTCTAACCAACCAACCATCCCAATACCAATCTGGCTGGCAAACCAAAAGGTGTTTCTTGTGTACTTGCTGAGCGCGGCTTGTGGGATCTCTATGAAGCCAAAGCAAAGGAGCAAGGAGTCAGGCCTGTATTTCACTGCAAAGCATGCAAGATGTCTGGAGCTAAGCATGATCTAGCTGCTTGAGAAGGACGTCTGGAACACAAGAAAGAAGTAGAAGAGTGCATCAAGAATGGAGAAGACCCAGCTAACCTCCAGATTGACGAGCCCAACAATTCAACCTGCTGTGCCTCAAAAATCTTGAGCCTGCAGTCAGACTTTGCAAATGAGAAGCCATTGCTTCAGATGCTGATTGAGGAAGCTGGCCATATTTGCCTCTTCCTCCCAAAGTTCCACTGTGAACTCAACCCAATTGAGCTCTATTGGTCATTCATCAAGTATTGTGAGTATTCATTCCTTCTTCTATGATATGACTAATTTAACTGACAACATCTCAATTAATAGATTATTGAGTCAAAAGCTTTGAATGAAAAACCTTCAAAGATTCAAAGGCTCTCTTTGAGGAGGTACGCAAGTGCTTCCCAGTTACAACTATTCAAAAGTATTTCTGAAAAATTGATTGGCAGATGGATGTATATTGGTGAGTTTCATCTTGGACTCACTCTTCATTTCCATAATTCTTTCTGACACTTATTCATTTTTAATACTCAAGAATGGGATTCACTGGGGTACAAGCTAAGATATTGGTCAAGAGATATTGTTCACATCGTTGTATACCACGTAATGCCAGCTATGCGGCTGGAATTGATCAATAATTTCTTTCCTCTTGTCTCATTTTATTTTTTATATTCTCTGTCTGTTGTTTGATCCTATCTACATGCAATTCAAGGATATATTTGGGTTTTCAAAATCAGTGATGAGAGTTGCTTATCTCGGCTACATACTCCAAGTACTTAAATGTCTACTTAAGTACTTGAGTTAAGTACCTAAGTACCTAGGTTAAGTACTTAAGTACTTAAGTTTAGGCCTCTTAGGTACCTAGACCCAAATATCTGCGTCTTGAAAAAAAATTGGCTGATTGGATCAACTTTTCAAGTCATTCCTGACAACAACATCATCTAATAAGCTCAAAAATGACTTATTACATAAGGTTTATTACTATGTGTTGTGTAAATAAATTCTGGTAACAAAATTTTGTTTTTGCAGGATGGTCGTGGTTGAGACTAGACTGGGTTGACTGTAGCATATGTGTATAAACCTGCTATGAAAGCCTGGTGATTGAGCTTCAGTTGGTATCAGAGATCAGAGACAAATTTGCTGATATTGGTGATGCTCTCTGGCTGAAGTGGTAGTCTCTAGTACATTCTTGAGAGGTGAAGAAATTACTTAGCTTAACAAAAGCCCAACCCAGAGGGGGAACTTGAAACTTATTGGAAACTTTAATTTGGTCTGATACCAATTTTTCTTTGACTGGGACTATCTCTAACTAGGATATGGCCCATATTGCATGAAATAAACCCCTCAAAGTGCTCTATTGAAAATTCTAGCACTGCTTTTCCCACTACATTTTTTCTCTTCACATTTTCCATATTGGTCATGCCTGCATGGGAAATAAAATATCCAATTTTCATTATTTCTGATATTTTAAATGTGAATATGCTGCTATCACAGGTGTGTTCACAAATAAAGCTTTTGGAACTACTCTCTTATTATACAACCACAGTTGTGTGATAAATCTCCTCAAAAGTTACCCTCCTTCAGTAAATCCTGAAGACAACCCATTTTTTAGGTTGCTTTGAGTTTGAGTGAGCATGTGTACAAGATATATTAGAATTAATTGCCCTATTAATTGTATATTCAGTATTGGTTTCAATTAGAATTCACCAAAGATCCTGAATCTTGAATTGGTTTCATGCCACAGATTCCAATAAATCCTCCTTGTAATGTGCCTTGACATGTACATTACAATAGGAATTAATAGTTGTAGACAACTTGTTATTTACTAACTTAAATATTGGAATGATTGGTAATTTTTTTAATACATATTTGTAATTATTGGGCTGGTTCTTATGATGGTCTTAGCCCTTGGTGGTGATGTGACATCATCCTGTTTAACATTTGACCAAATTTACCATCTGATTTTTATTTACCAATCTTCATCCAATTTCCAGATTTATCAATATCATTAGGGCAGTTCAAGTTTGAAAAAGCTTTAAAACATAAAAGGGTGTACCAAGAAATGCAACTTATAAACATAACTTACTCTTCATAAATCATCCCTCCCATCCCTCCCTGGTCTTTTGGGTTTGGTTGATCCAAAGTTGAAGTACAAAAGATGTTAATTTGCAGAATTCTGTTTTATTATCACTTAGTCCTTTTAGTTTCTTATTATGGTCATTAAGTCTTTTCATTTGTATGGTGGTTATGATGGCTTTTATCTTTTTGTGTATTGCTATTGTAGTAGTTGAAGCTGTTACCTCCTTCACCGCTATCCACCCTGTAGGGTGTTCTTTGGATTAGTTGATGAATAATATTATTAACTCTTTGGCTTCAAGCTAAAGGAAGTTTCAGCCCAGTAACATTAAGTTTGTTTTTTAAATGATTTTGTAAGTACAGTGAAGATATTTTCATACTTACAATACCTTACACCTTAAGACTGAACAATATATATCTCTCTTTCACATTGACATCTCTTTTGAACTCCTTGAAGATTGTCTACTGATCTTTTTCATAATGTCCTTTTGGAGTTAGTCATACTTCTTTACTTTGTTTTAGATAGGTTTCATGAGCCATGGAAAGTCCTGAACACTTTGAGTGCTCTGTTAAAAATGCCAGAAATGGGCTTAGGTTCTCTTGTGAATGCCTAAGACCACGTCAAAGACCTTGTAACAAATTTGGAAGCACAATTTTAGCAATTTTACGCCACAAATTCCAAACTCTTCTGCTCAATATACACCAATATGTTTAGTACCACAATTACGGTACTCAAAGTCAAAAGGTAGAATCTACCTTTTTGGAAAACCTAACTTTTTTTCAAAAAAAAACTTGGCCCCGACCGGAAAAAATGAGATTTCCTGTTTTCCACTGCCAATCAGCTACTTTCACCTTTGTACATACATCACCACAAGACAAAGGTTGTGGGGTGAAATTAAGGACCAATGAGACCTTAACTGAGGCTTGAAACAAATCCAAGGACAGAGGTAAATGGCCACTGACACACGGCATGATTATAGGAAGTGCTGAGTGCATAACACCTGTGTCTACTAGACGCTTTGGATAGTATCCGATAGGAAACATGTAATTCCTATTGGATGCTGTCCGGAACGCCCCCTACCGACGCCCCGACGCCTCCGACGCGTCGGATCAAAGATTTTTATGAATAAAAAGCTGGACACACTCGTAGAACCACTACCACCTGTACACAATTGCCTATGGAAATTATTTGGTATAATCAAGGCAGAGGAAATGCAATTCACCCAAATGTGTTGCAAATCACTCAAGTGTGATGTAAATTCACCTGTGCAGGAAATAATTTTGATTAATACCACAGTACTAATTACAAATCACCCAAGTGTGATTATATATGTCATTACCAATATAAACATGGTGATCAACAATCACACCAGGGTGAATACAATCACCCCAATGTGATACAGATTCTCATATGTGGGAAATACTTTCACGGGGTAACTTACCAGTCTGATCAACAGCCAGTCTGACCTTAAATCCCACCATTGTGATTACCAATATGAAAAGGGTGAATGCAATCACCCCAATGATTTCATGTGATTCAAAGATACTTCAAGTCACATGAGGTGAAGTCAATCACCTTAGGGTGAATTCTGATGTTGAATTCATTCACCCTGAGGTGACGCTATTCACCCTGAGGTGACTCTGTTCACCCTGAGGTGACGCTGTTCACACTGAGGTGACGTTGTTCACCCTCAGGTCAATGCATTCACCCTGAGGTGACGCTGTTCACCCAGAGGTGACGTTGTTCACCCTCAGGTGAATGCATTCACCCAGAGGTGACGTTGTTCACCCTGAGGTGACACTGTTCACCCAGAGGTGACGTTGTTCACCCTCAGGTGAATGCATTCACCTCATGTGGTATACAATCAAATCAGGGTAAATTCTTTCCCCCATATGTGACAATTAATTGAATAGGTGGAAGTCAGATTATCACTGGTTGTACTCAACACTTTCATTCCAGATACTAGGTATATTACAGACAGCAGCGTGATTAAAAAACAACCTGTAATATCTCTTCAATTATGATGTTTACCAAACCCACAACCAGCCAAAAAATGTATTCTTAAGTTAAACCACTTTCATCCAAGTCTTCCTCCATGTCAGAATCATTCTCTTCATCATGAATGAACAGTTGATTCATTTCATCTGCCAAGTCACCTACCTGACCTATGTCATCCTCCGCATTCACCATATATTGCTCAAACATTTCCAGCTCATCCAGAGCTGTTGCTTCTATGTTCTGAGCTTTAACAATACGCTCCCAAGTTGTTTTACCCCTACTTACCAATCCTTCCCACCGCTGGATCAATGAGTTAATATGCTGCTCTGTTGATTTTGTGTGTTGATAGGTTCTACCAAGCAATCCCACAATATCTGCGTCCCATATCATCCAGATTCTGCAATGCTTCTGACGCAGATCATCATGCAATGATCTCAACACTGCCACATTCACTTCCCAAACATCTTTTGATATACGCTGGCCAGGCTGAACCAATTCAATGAGCTGCCTGCCGCCTTCTTCTGGATCATAATCTGAGAGCATTGAATAAAAACATCAGGACACTCCAAAGACAAATCAATCAATCACACATAATACTACTGACCACTACTACACAACTCAAGTAAGCCATCAAGCTTCTCTTCAGTCTTCAAAGCTTCATACACCATCTGCTGAGTTTCCCGCCCAATTCTTTGTAGTTCTTCACCACAACTCCTATGCTGTAAAAAAGCCTGAATCCCTTCAATTGTGGGTTGATCTACAGCCCACTTCTCTGTTGGATGAGAAAGTGCGCCCACATTCCAGAAGATATCCTCAAATGGTAGCTTTTTGGCTTCATCAAGTGATGGACAAGCCATCCTTGTCACTGGGCGGATGGAGTTGTAATCTGCCACTTGAGATTCATAGGATGTCCATTTCCTTTTAAACCCCAACTGCTTCTTTGTCATTAGAGCTTTAAGACCTTGTTGGGCTTTAGTTCCTACAATGTTCCAAAATTGATACAAAATTAATACAACCAAAAGCCAATTTCATTTATCATAAGAATGTGCTCTACAATTTTCCCAATTGTAAAAAATCACACTTGCCTTGACCTCCCTTATCCCACTTTTTTTGCGCTTCCACTATGCCCACCTTAGCCTCATATAGCTTCATCTTTGCCAGCCGCACACGTATCAGTGCCTCTGCTTTGGGCCCTTTATAAATTACATTTCCTTTTCAATTCAAATTACAGACAAAGCATTTAATAATTATAACACAGCACTCACCAGTAGCCGCCCGAAGTTGATTGAATTCAGGAGATCCCAACTCCAAATTGATATCAGCAACCGCCTTTTCAAGTGAAACAATTGAAGATGGCAATGTTAAAAACTGGTCCATCTCAGCCTCTGTCCGATTCCTTCTGCGCTTCCTTCGAAGACGTGAAAGTTCATTTCTGGCCAAAACCCAAAAAAAATCAACAAAACACACATCTGAATATAAATTGACGTAATTTACTGGGCATCTTTCACCTGCTCTTCCAGGTCAAGAAGCTTCACCAGATATTCCTCTAGCTTCTCTTGGACGCCACGTTCTTCTATTGCAGCCAGCTGGACCTCTCTCTGCCGCTTCCACTGATCAGAAAAATAGCCATACGTAAAACTGGGATCTTGAGATTCTAGGCTTTTGAGGGTCTGAGATGCCAGATATAACCTGTTTTCTGCCGTCTTTAGTTTAACCTGAGTCGAGCACACTGAACTCTGGTTGTCAACATATTATTCTTATGACATGTACAAAAAAACTGACCTGCGTTTTTGCATCGAGTGTCATTTCCATGACTAGACTTCAAATCTATGGCATCAACTCGATGTTGCTTTGTGGCGCATCTATTTGGTGCTATCAGAGGAGAATTATCTGCCCATATCCGCTCATTACCTTCACCATCTGTCAATCCGTTTCCTTGGTTCAGTCTGGGATTATATTTAAGCTGACAAGACCACTCATGAGCATATGCATGGAAAGCACTAGTTGCAAAGCGCAGATCCCCACGATTGTATTCTGCCTCAAAATATTTACGCTGTCAAAACAAATCAAGAAGCAATGTATGAACAAAATGTGAGACTCTCTAAGAAAGCAGAAACAACATTACGTTCTGAACACTCTTCTCAAATGTACAACCAATATCATAGAACACCGTAAAACTTTTACCAGGTTTTTCTGGCTCTGTTGTATCTATCAACAGTTGATCTAGCAATGCCAATACAAAGTACTGCCTAAGTAAGGCAACAGTTTATTAGCATTGGAACACATTACTCTAGTGAACAAGGAACCCTCACCGCTCCCCACTCTGAACCACATTAGCAAATTTCAGGACGTGATCATGCCTACAAGCCATTCCAATAAGGCCTGTTTCATCACATCCTTTCCATGTAGATTTTCCTCGTATGTCTGAAGCAGCCGTGTGAGATGCTGAACAGTTATCCTGAGGAAAAAAAACAAATCTCATATCAGATAAAGCGCAAGCCCCTTCACCCCTGTGTGATCCAAATGTGAATGACATTCACATCTGGGTGAATCTCATTCACATCTGTGTGAATGTCATTCACATCTAGGTGAATGTGAATCACATCTGGGTGAATGTCACTCACATATAGGTGAATACCCAGATGTCAATCACATTCACCTAGATGTGAATGACATTCACCCAGATGTGAGTGACATTCACCCAGATGTGAATCCCATTCACCCATATGTGAATGACATTCACCCAGATGTGAATGACATTCACCCAGATGTGAATCACATTCACACTGGATCAGCCGTACAATTCTTTATAGCTGATGATAATGATAATGTACATACCCCAACCCCACGTGGATCTTTACCACCAGTTCGCATCCTCCACTCTTCAACCTTTTTATTGTCCAGGAAGAGAGGAGGATTCTCCATTTCCATTTCCTCATACTCCTGGCTCGCCGCAAGATGTCGACGATGTTGAAAGTTTCCGTCAGTGCAGACGTGATAATCACTCTCACCAGCATCTGGCTTTGCTTGAAGTGGCCCAAAACATCTTGGACAGTTCATAGCAAGTTGATCCAACGCAGTGAGATACAATGCACATATTGTAAGTTCCTTCTGCTTGCGCAGGATATATCTATATGCATCAATTGCCGAAGACAGGGTTTTCCGCCAACGTCGAGGCTTAAAAATGCACCTTTGTAACTTGTTAGTATATTATGAATATAAGAGTTTGTAAAGAGACAAGAGAATCACTAGCCTGATTTGTTTTTCCAACCAAAATAAGTGGATTTGCTGGGTCCAGGAATTCATCCAATCCAAGCGCAAAGCCTTGGGTCCTCACGGTGCAATACTTCCAGAAGGAATGATGCATCCTAAGTAGCCTGATTGAGTATGCGGTTTGAGGATGAACTGCTGATCCTCCAATGTATCCCATCCTGACAAGACGTACTTGATCCAAGGTACATTTACAGAAAATGATTTCTACTTGTTTCCGCTCTATGTCATCATTGGATATTTGAACATTGATTGAAAACAAATGTAATAGTTTCAAGAAGGGAACTCACCCAAAATATCTAACATATCCACCTTCCGTGTGTTCTGGTGTCCCACACCACAACAACATTGCTTGTTGTGATCATAGTTCCACTTGTTGATATCACCCCATTGAGAACTTTCTTGTGAAAGTGTCATGTAGGTGATGAACATATCCGGCAGGGCCTTCTTCCAGTTTTTATTCTCAGTCATCTTTTTGCTTTTGTAAAATGCTCCTTGTATATAATTTTCAAAAGTGACGTTCAATTCAGGTGCCACTGCAGGATTCTGAGCAGGCAGATATTCATCAATGTGGTTATATGTGTCCTCATAGAGCATGTTGTTGTTTTCTTCTGCATTGAATTGATTTGCTTGAGCTTGACCATTACCTGGAATTGGATCCTGAACTGCCTTAAGGGCTTGATCAATCTCAATGAGACGGTCATTGACATATTGAGCTTCACTCGCCTCAACCTTGTCAACAATTATTGCTGAGCCTTCAGCTACATTCTTTATACGCCGCTTTTTTTGGGCTACACCAAGTGGGCATTGGACTGCGGTTCCTTTCTTGCCCATGATCAATTAGATAGAAATAGGATGATATGATGAAAATAAATGGTGATATGTTGATTCAAAACTAATATGGATGAGTTTTTAAAATGGGAAAAAAATGCCAATGAAACGAGTGGGAGAAACTTTTTTCATTATCTCTCCCTTGTTTCCCTTGAAAAATCCACAGACAGGTCAATAGCACCTGTCTTCCATATAGGTCTATACATTATACATTTGTATAGACCAATCACTGAGAGAGACATGGGTTATGCCACCCCCAACTTATTCGTTTCTCATCTAATCTACTTCTTAGATTTCCCTGGGATTCTGGTTTGAGCTGTATAGCTGTATATATATACACCTTGAATATGTACCCCATATTCAAATTTGTACCCATTCAATTGTTTGGACACCCTCATTTCCATATGAGCAGCGGCCCCTAGAAATCCAGCTCAAAAAAAACCTCTGGGATACTGCTTTGAGCTGTATAGCTGTATATATATATACACCTGGAATATGTACCCCATATTTGAATTTGTACCAATTCAATTGTTTGTAGACCCTCATGTCCATGTGAGCAGCAGCCCCTAGAGACCCCGCTCCAAAAAAACCTATAACCTTCCACTTCCTTCTATCTCACCCTTTATGTACCTTTGTCACTTCCACAACTGTCACTTCCACAACTCATCCCCATCAACATCGCTACCTACCTACCGTCCTCCAGCAGTTTCTTTCCGTAGCCCTTTGGAACCATGCCATATTCCACCCGCTCATGCTCTCAGCCCACTGCAGCCCCAACAGCCCCAGCTCGGGCACAGCCAGCCAGAAGGAACTCACGATCAAGTCGCAAAGTTTCTTTTGAATCTTCCATCTTGCCTTCATCCTCCCAACCTGGACGGAATCAGAAACACATGGTAAGGTCATCAACATCAAACCTGACCTTGACTACACGTAAAAGAAGGAGTTTCTCTAGTAACAACGCAGACAATCCTAGTGATGATGAAGATGACTCACCTGAATTTGATTCTGACCCGGACATTCAACTTCAACTTTGACCCAATCAATCCAGCAGCAGTGGTCAACCTACCAATAATGACATAGATTTCGAAGATGCAGACCTGTTTCAACGCCTTGAAAACCAGTTTCAGGCCTTTCCACAATCCAGTCATCAATATACTGAAAATCACATGCACAGTCAACGCCTTGCTCGCACTTCTAACCAGATTCAACAAGAAGAAGACACTACTGACCGACAACAAGTCATCTTACCAACTATCCATGATTATAAGACTGAACTTGACAAATGGCCACCTCATCGTATAGCTGTACTTGAACGATCACAAAAGACAAGGGGTACAGCTGTTCCACCCAACATTTTGAAGGAAGCTCAGGCCATTTGCAAATTATACAAACACCAGAAGGCTATGCTTGCATTGATGGGAAACGTCAGTAAATTTACTCTTGACAAAGCACTGTGAGTACCAACAGATTACAATCACCAATCTCAAAATGCACTAATTCAAATCTATCCATAAAGAGGTGAGCTTGGAGGACGCCGAAAATCTGGAGGATATCAAATATGGAAAAGGTACAGTAAGGAAATTGATCAGCATCCAAGTACGTATATTATCAAGCTTAATATCTATCACGTAGTTTATTCCAATGCTTATAATCTCCACATCTTCTTGGTGTCTTAGTGCCTCCTAAAGGCGGCAAAGGCATTCTTGCCAAAAGAAACCGTGATCTTGGGAAGATCTGGACTGCTCTCCCGGAAGAACAACACATAGTTTTTCATCCTGCAGTGTTTTATCGTCTTTCTGGCCTTTCTCCACCTCCTCAAGAAGATATTGACAATGAAGATGAAGAGGAGGACATTTTTTCTCTCAATCCTACAGAACTAGCTCAAGCTCAAGTTTTGTACGACAAGGTTGTGAATAAAGAAAAGGTGGCAAAGGAATTTGCAAAGGCTGCAGCTGGATTTCCTCATGGACCTAGCTTACCCGATTACAACCGTCAGTCCCTCAAATGTATAGAGCGTCTTCACAGTCAGGTAAGCAATTTGAGATTTTCAACTTTCTTTTCTTCCTTTTAATTAGATTTATTCTTTTTCTTCCAAAGTTAGAAAACGAATCCAACAATATGAGTTTCGCCTATTACCTCCTGGCTTGTAGCACTTATGCTTCAAGTGAGAGGTCCAACGCTGCCCCAGGCTGGTGCCGAGAGTTCACCTCTCACGAAGAAATGGCGCTATATGTCAATAAAAAGAGTAATCTCTCAACGGTATTTGCAGCTCGAGCTCAGGGGCTTTCTGTTGCAGAGGTGGTAGCTCAAACTATTGGAGGAAGTGTTATGTTGTCCAGTGAAAAGGCTCGAAAACCCGACCCTGGTGATAAAGTGAAGAGTGACCTTGCTGGATTGCTACGACCCATTTTCAGTAAGCATGGATTCATTGTTATATAACTCAGATTTACCTGACATGTGTCTCTGATTGGCCTCAGGTAAACTCATCGGCAAAGATCAAGGATTTCCTCGTTGTCCCAACCCAGAATCTGTCTTACTTGAGACTTACAACATCAAAATAATTCAATTGCCAGGTTCAACCCTTCCGAAAGATGTTTTGAAGCTAGGCTTTAATGGTATGAACAGTCGAAGGAGTCTGTGGCTCAGTGATGTTCAGAATAACCTTTTCAGATTGCAAAAGGCAACAGCCTCCTCAGATGTGGGTAATTCAGAGACGGAAGGCAATGACTTGATCAATCATACTGATGCACCAGTTATGATGACCCAGGATGATAATGATGAGATTATAAATGATATGATGGAGACTGTGGAGGAGGAGGAGTGGATTGGAGTTGGTGATATTGAGGAGGAAGAATGAAAACCACGGGATTTCATTAAAATGTATATACTACAACCCACATTAAAGTTTTATTTGGGGTATGATTGAAAAGAAAATGGATAATTGTTCCACACAAATATGGTCTATGACCTGTCTGATTTAACAAATAGAATGTTTTACTAGGGTGAATTGAAATTCACACTATCACACTAGTGTGAAATTCATTTCACCCTAGTGTGAGGTGAAATTCACCCTAGTGTGAGTTGACATTCAACATGGTGAATGTGTGAATAGCTGTTTTCGCATATTCTCAAAGATGAACTTTTAGAGATGATGTGAAAGGCCTATCACTTGAGACAACAAGATCCATGAGTTCAAATAAACACTCTTTTTAGAGTCTCAAATTTGAAAGAGCAAATGGGGTTGAAAAACCCATTTGCAATCAGGTCAGGATGTTGATGACACATTTTCCCAAGTGAGCCTTTTATGGATTAAGTGAAAGGTGTGTCATAGGGTAAGTGAATGTTTCTGATTCCAAATCTACACTTACGTTTGTCTGGCGCACCATTGAAAAAGCTGTGGTGTAAACTTTCATTTACAATCAGGTATTAAGTGTGTCAAAATATGATGCATGATCAAATTACCAAAGAGCAGCTGTTCTGGATTATGTGAAAGGCACGTCATAGGGTAAGTAAAGGTGCCTGATTCTAAATCTACACTTACTTTTACTCTGGTGCACCATTTGAAAAAGCTGTGGTGTAATCAGACTTTTGCAATCAGGTATGTGAGTAAGTGTGTGGTAATATGATGCATGATCAAATTACCAAAGAGCACCTGTTCTGGATTATGTGAAAGGTGTGTCATAGGGTAAGTAAAGGTGCCTGATTCCAAATCTACACTTACTTTTGGTCTGGTACACCATTTGAAAAAGTTGTGGTGTAATCAGACATTTGCAATCAGGTATGTGAGTAAGTGTGTGGTAATATGATACATGATCAAATTACCAAAGAGCACCTGTTCTGGATTATGTGAAAGGTGTGTCATAGGGTAAGTAAAGGTGCCTGATTCCAAATCTACACTTACTTTTACTCTGGTGCACCATTTGAAAAAGTTGTGGTGTAATCAGACATTTGCAATCAGGTATATGAGTAAGTGTGTGGTAATATGATACATGATCAAATTACCAAAGAGCACCTGTTCTGGATTATGTGAAAGGTGTGTCATAGGGTAAGTAAAGGTGCCTGATTCCAAATCTACACTTACTTTTACTCTGGTGCACCATTTGAAAAAGTTGTGATGTAAACATACATTATCTACACTTATTTTTGGCCTGGTGCACCATTTGAAAAAGTTGTGGGGTAAACATATTTTTATTGCCCAAAAGGGAGTGAGTTTCAAACATGATGTTGTCACCCTTATCTCTGATGAAGTCATTCCATAAGTTTATGGATTTTCTTGGGTGATACACAAGAATAGATAGAAAATCCAAGATATTCCCAGTAGGTTTGTACTTGGATGTGCTTTATTTGTTCTAGTTGTGACATTACACTCCAGTAAGTTGGGACAGACATTATAATTGAACATGGAAGGTCTCAATTTGTCATACTTGGGCTATTACACACATGTTGGGACACTATGCATACTAATTTATTTCATAGCAGATTTCAACAGGCGGCTAAACTAACAAAGATAACCTACAGCATATGGCTGAATGCAAAATCTGGGGAATTTTGCCTACATGCTACATAGAGGACATTGTTGTTATGACAATGATGCATTATAAATTGGAAGTCAAAAGGACATACTGTATGAAGTTTATTCTGGCCTATGATGTGGATTCCCTTCGTAATTGGTGCTTCTACGTTGTTGCTTTTTTTGAAGTTGTTGTCGAATACCAGTGTTTGCAATTGAATAGGACACATTTTTATTTGAAGATAACTTTGCACAAAAGGAATACATACTTTGAATCTCCACACTATTGCCGAGCTCAAGAGTCAAACTTACAATTATTGCATGCATTTGCATCCAAAAGTGTTCATACGCAGTTCGGCATGCTTCATTGGTATCGGAAGTGTTGATGAAGTGTTGATAAATGTATTGCTTGACGTCAGGCTCAAGGTCGTCCTTCAATCGCTTGATTGTATGAGGAAGGACTTGCAGATCGAGCTCCTCATACTGCTGGTAAGACATCTTGACATCCATCTTGGGTGATTGAATTTCTTGTATCGGATTGGTTGAAGTTTAGAAATCAAATTTTTAAAATTTGAACTAGTTCTGACTTTAGGGTTAGGTTAACAACCCTTAAGTCAGAACCACTTCCTTGCCATTTGTACATGAAAATTTGCAATTGCTGTATTGATCAAATTTTCATGTGTTCTAAGCGAACATAAAAACCCAGCATCAAACCACCACATTCCACAGATCAGCCACCTCCCATTCCATCATTACCCATCAGTTAGCTGCTGTTTTCTCCTCGTTGTCGGACTCCGTACTACGAACCGGGAGAATTCGGCCTACTGTTTAGCAAGGGTTTTCAAATTTTGATCTCTGTTAATTCAAACGCACTCTTCTACTAGTCCCTTACTCAGCATGACTCGTTCAAGGAGTAACCAACGGAAAAAAAAACGCAGGCATTAAGATCTCAAGTTTCAAGTCAAAAACTTCACCAAGCTACTTGAAATCAAAGACGAAATATCGCAAGGAGAAGGCTCTCACCAACTCTTACCCCCGCCATCATGCCCAGCAAACCGAATTCAAAAGAAAACTTGCTAGAGATCTTGGATTACCGATGGATACAAGATTTGTATTTTGTTATAGTCTAATATATCATCCTGAACAACCTGAACGAAAAACTGTCAAGATTGTTACTGGAACGGTTGTTGTTATTAATAAAAAAGATCTCTCAATAGTCATGGTGGTTCGATGTACCCCTTTTAAAGATATGGATAGCTCACTCAGAGATAAGTATAATCATTCTGTATCAACTACTTTTCAACATGCACGTGCCTGAAATCAATGCAGGATTCATTGTTCTCTTCAACATGATAATAAAGAGGCGGGTGGATATGATGATGAATATAGTGGATGGATGGGGTGTTGTGGTTGGAGAGGTGGGTGTGAGAAAGGGAAAACTGCAGGTAATCACTTCTTCTGAATTGCCTAATCTTTTCAACCTGTCATTAACATTACTTCTTGTTCATTTTTGTATGAATTGCTCTAGGGCCTTATTGTCTCAGTGCATTCACTTCTGCAAATAGTGGACGAATTCTTAGTGACAAGGAAAGGATGGTTGAATTCCATCAGATTCAGGATTTCTGGGCAGAACTGTTTTCTTCTTTATCTCTTTCTGTATTCCAGACCAATCTATCCCTTGGACTTCAAGCAAACGTCCTGGGATTCGATTCCTTGGCATGGCAAGACACCCAAAACAGTTCAGTATTTGCTTCAAACCTAGTTGTGACATGTGATGGCTTTTGTAACCATGCTCATACTGATAAAGATCATACCAGATATGCGTTTGGGATGTGGGGAATGATTATTCGTGGCAGTGGGCTACCATATGATATGGAGGAGGGGGCTCAAGTTGGGGAGAAGTCAGTTAAGTTGGGACAAGTTGTGGGTTCAAGATTTTGTGTAGATGATTTCGGTATTGAGGTGGTGATGAGGGTATGTAATGGTATGTATGATCTGTTATGGGATACAACAGTGAGTTTTTTTGATAAATATTCGAAGATTGAAAAGAGCTGAATAATGTTTGGTTCAGATACCACATTATACTACGTCCTCAATAGCATATGATGCTGAAGGTGAGGTTGTGCCACACAAATCGAGTGTAGTGACTTTATATGGCTCATCATGTCAAATTTTGGAGTCATTGGTCCAGCGAATCAAACTCCTAGGTGAAAAAAAACAAGGTATGAGTGATTTAGAATGGGATATTTATTGTAAAGAAAGAGTCAAAACTTATGAGGAAGAATTTGACACGAAGTATGATAAGGCATTTGAAAAAGAAGAATTAAGAAAGGAGGAGCAGGCTAAGAAAAGGGAAGAACGTGATCATAAGAAGTTATTGGCACAGGCTAAGATAAACCAAAAGAAGAATAAATATTGAAGTTTTGGTTTGAACAAATTCATTCTTAAAAATCCTCTTGTTTTATATTACCTCCGACTTCTTAACTTTTTTATTTTGAAACCTGGATTTTATAGTCAAAGCCAAACCCCTAACTCTAGAATGTCTTGTTAGTAGTGCTCCTTAACATCGTAGAGCTAGTGAAAGTTAATTATTTTAGAATGAAAGTCCAAATTTTTCATAAATCTTCAGCCTTGTTAGTAGTTGTTATCATGCTAGACAAATATGAACGAGTTCCTTATTTGAGTTTAAGTTGACTGACAGTCACCCATGTGTGAATGACTGTCACCCACATGTGGATCTAAATCACCCATATGTGATGGACAGGCACTTGTAGGTGGATGACTGAGAATATATACGTGACCTATGTTCACATATGCGTGGACATAGGTCACATAGGTGTGACTTAAACTCACCCATGGGTGATTGTTAGTCACAAGTGAGTCACACATGGGTGAATTATATTCACCCATGTGTAACCTGTACATATTTGAATCAATTGCACAAAGGTATCAAGCAAGTGTGATGAAGGATCACACATAGAGTTACACGGCTTGTAACTCCCAATCACATAGTGTGATTAATGTTATTTGAGCCAAAGTTGACTGTCAGACACTATGTGTACAATCAAATATCTGACAGTCACACGTATGTGAATGTGATTCACACATTTCACACATGTGTGAATCACGTTCACACATGTGTGAATCACGTTCACACATGTGTGAATCACATTCACCCATGGGTGAATGTGATTTACCTACTTGTGACTGTCTGTCAGTCACATATGGGTGAATGTGACTGACAGTCACACGTAGTTGGATTGACATCCACCCAGTCTTGAGTCATAGTCATCTGTCACATCAGTGTGACATACATTCACACAGAGGTGAATAGAGTCACGGATATGAGGTACATGTGCGCAACTTACAGTCACCTGTGTGACCTGTGTTCACGCATATGTGAACATAGGTCACATAGGTGTGACTTGAATTCACCCACAGGTGACTGAAATTCACCTCTATGTGACCTATGTTCACATATGCGTGAACACAGGTCACATAGGTGTGACTTGAACTCACCCATAGCTGTGACCTGAATTCACCCATAGGTGTGACTTGAATTCACCTATGGGTGATTGTTAGTCACACCTATGTGACCTGTGTTCACGCATATGTGAACATAGGTCACATAGGTGTGACTTGAATTCACCCATAGGTGACTGAAATTCACCTCTATGTGACCTATGTTCACATATGCGTGAACAGAGGTCACATAGGTGTGACTTGAACTCACCCATAGCTGTGACCTGAATTCACCCATAGGTGTGACTTGAATTCACCTATGGGTGATTGTTAGTCACACCTATGTGACCTGTGTCCACGCATATGTGAACATAGGTCACATAGGTGTGACTTGAATTCACCCATAGGTGACTGAAATTCACCTCTATGTGACCTATGTTCACATATGCGTGAACACAGGTCACATAGGTGACTTGAATTCACCCATAGGTGTGACTTGAATTCACCTATGGGTGATTGTTAGTCACACCTATGTGACCTCTGTTCACATATGCGTGAACATAGGTCACATAGGTGTGACTTGAATTCACCCACAGGTGACTGAAATTCACCTATGGGTGATTGTTAGTCACACCTATGTGACCTGTGTTCACGCATATGTGAACATAGGTCACATAGGTGTGACTTGAATTCACCCATAGGTGACTGAAATTCACCTCTATGTGACCTATGTTCACATATGCGTGAACACAGGTCACATAGGTGACTTGAATTCACCCATAGGTGATTGTTGGTCACAGGTAAGTCACACATGGGTGAATTATATTCACCCATGTGTAAACTTGTGTGATAGATTGATCGCACCAATCTATCACGCAAGTGTGATTCAGAATCACACTTACAGTTACACGTAAAATCGAATCACATAGTGTTTTTCAATCTTACAGCTGGTGAAAGGTACGTGTGAAAGCTGAGGTGAATCAACTTTTGACGTGTCGCCCCTCCTTCAACATCAAAAAATTTTTTTCCTCATCATCCGCTTCACTCCATTCACTCATTCGTTTCATCAAATCACTCAACATGGCTCAGATGAAACCTCTTCAACATGATCATCCTTCTCCTTTGAACAACCCAACCGACACCAGCACCCATGCAGATCCCATACCTCCACCTGATGCGGATGTAGCCGAAATTCCCTGCCCAAATGGGGGTGGATCTTATGCTACTCGCGCCGAGGCCGAAATATACCTGAAGAACTTTGCCTTCACCCATCACTATGCAGTAACGACCCTCGATAGCAAACCGCGTTTCACTAAGTGGAAGTGCGCTCTAGGCCCCAATCGAAAGCAACTGATCGCTCAAGCTGAAAACCCTTCACACACCATTCCAACTTGTCCATTTGGTCTCATTGTGGAGTATGATCCAAAGCTAACCACGTGGACTATCAAGATCAAGAACCCCAAACACGATCATGGTCCCATCCCCAACCTCAAACCACCTAAGCTTCCCGAATCTTCTTCAACCAAACCCGCCAAGAAAAGGAAGCAACGAAGTGATATGATTCATATCGATCTTACTGAATCTAACCCCCCCGATGAATACGAGGATCTGATAACTGCAATGGGAAGGCTTGACCCCGAAACTAGAAAAGGCCTCCTGGATTGTTTTTTGCGGGATTGTGAAATAGCCGAATCTGTTGTTAGGCCATCCGGATGTAGAGAACTTCAAAAGGTCAGTCATTCATTTATTAAATTCCTAGTTATTGATTCTGAATGAGAAGCTAATATTCACCAAAAACCGTTCTCAATAAAGGTTCAAGGATGTCAAGCAAAACGTGCAGTCACATCATCAAAAGATGACAATTCCGGTTCCCATATGAAACCTAAAGCAGATAATAAGGTTGAGAGTTTGATTCATTCGGTTTTTACTTTAACTCGTTATCTTTATGTCATTCAGTATCGTAATCACTAATCATTACTTTTGTCTTGTTTATTTTGTAGGAAGCAGAAGCTCAAAATGCCCAGGCTGCTTCTCCAGAAGCGGATGAAAGACCTGAGCAGGAATCCTTGAATATCAATCAAGGACACCCAGAACCAGCAGCCGAACAAAGAACCATCGCAAGAAAACCAAGCAAAGATATCAACATTCAAACCGATCAACAGGTGGTTCCTCGAGGTGACTCTCCGCTCACTTCCGAGAGTGAGACTCAGTCACCAAGAATCACCCGTGCTCAGAAAACCTCTGAAGTCAATTGTACTGACAAGATCAACGAATTAAGTCGTGGCACTCGCAAATCCAAACGTGCAACATCTCAGAGTTATGATCATGTAAGGACTCGTCTTTCTCCAGCAGCTATTATGAGATTACTAATAGGGTTTTGATATAGAATCAGCCTAACCCGAAGAGGAAGAAACCATCTGATGATGTAAGTCTTGATTTGATTGATAAAGCAGATAAGCTGTCTTACAAAAGCTTCAGTATTCGCTGGAAAACATTACCGCTACAGCCAAAACTCACCAAAAAAACAAGCAAAATAGCATCCAAAAGAAACTCTTAAATGCCTCCCCATTAGATCGAGTGTTGATTGTAAGTAAATCCTCATTTCATTTTAATTGTTGTTGTGATACTGACAATGCCAAACAGAAATGGCACTTCCTCTCAAGTCTACCAAATATCATCTATCCGTTTGTCAAGAAGGCCACAAATGTAAAGGGTAATGGTCTATGTGCTTTTGGTTCTGTGGCAGTATCACTGGGTCGTGACGAGGACGAGGCGTGGAAAGTGCGAGCGGAGATGGCGTCCCATGTCCAGGCAAACTACGATTGGTACAGAATCAACTTACCAAAACTCAGCCAATCCAAAACCTCGGTGAAGAAAATGCTCTCAATTCTCACAAACCCTGACAAGGAACACACGCCGTACAAATTGTGGTATCCAATCCCAGGGGGATGCTGTGTTATAGCCAATACTTATAAGCGCCCAGTGATATCATACACTGGAGAAGTCACTGCATGCCTTACTACACCGCCTTTTTTTGAACCTCCAGAACCGGATACTGACCTGAACCCCATCATACTTGCAGTGATCCAAAAAACTCATTGTATTTCACTTGAACTGGACTACTTATCTCCCGACCTCCCAATTCCCTATATACATCCGGACTGGACAAAATTGAGATCATCTAAAGCCGAAAAATGGGAAGGAATTTTTGTGGATAATATTCAGGTTTACAAAAGATGGCGCAAGGAATGCAATTCAGTCACAGGTCCAAATTGTCCAAGAGAAGAAATCTCGGATGATGAATGATTAAATATGCTCCTTTCTCTCCCATCTTAAATAGACTAATATACCCTTGTAATTGAGCTAGATAAGAATACCAATTATTGATGATATATAATAAAGATTCTTAATGATACAGGATTCCTGTGTGAAGAATATACAACTATATAAAGTTAAGGGAAGTCATGAATTCTGTTATAAGAATCCATCAAATGACGTGTTTGCTATGAGAGCAGAGAGTCCCACTTATGGATGTGAAACCATTCACCACAATGTAGATGAACATATGCGTGAATGAATGTAGCCCACTTGAATCAAAATTGTGGTCACAGATATGGGTGAATGTCATTCACATATAGGTGAATGCCATTCATGTATATGTAACAGATGTGAATGACAGTCACCCAGATGTGAATGGCATTCACCCAGATGTGAATGGCATTCACCCATATGTGAATGTCATTCACCCATATGTGAATGGCATTCACCCATATGTGAATGTAAGCAACATATGTTATGGGGGACTGACATTCACAAACCTGTTTGATGTTGCTTAAGCGTTAGCTCAGATATGTAGGACAAAGTCTGATGTATGTGTGACTGTCATTTGTATAGGCGTGAATGTCATTCACCCAGATGTGAATCAAATGCATGCATATGTAAATGCCATTCACATATGAATGAGTGAATGGAATTCACCCATATGTGAATGTCATTCACCCATATGTGAATGTCATTCACCCATATGTGAATGGCATTCACATCTGGGTGAATTCCATTCACCCATATGTGAATGACATGTGAATGTAAGCAACATATGTTATGGGTGACTGACATTCACATACATGTTTGATATTGCTTAAGTGTTAGCTCAGATATGTAGATCAAAGTCTCATGTATGTGTGACTGTCATTTGTATAGGCGTGAATGTCATTCACCCAGATTTGAATCAAATGCACAAGTATGTAAATGACATTCACCCAGATGTGAATGAAATTCACCCAGATGTGAATGAAATTCACACGTATGTGAATTCCATTCACCCACATGTGAATTCATTTCACCCATATGTGAATTCCATCCACCCATATGTGAATTCCATTCACCCATATGTGAATTTCATTCACCCATATGTGAATTCCATTCACCCAGATGTGAATTCAATTCACCCATATGTGAATTCCATTCACTCAGATGTGAATTCCATTCACCCAGATGTGAATTCCATTCACCCAGATGTGAATTCAATTCACCCATATGTGAATTCCATTCACTCAGATGTGAATTCCATTCACCCATATGTGAATTCCATTCACCCAGATGTGAATTCAATTCACCCATATGTGAATGACAGTCACTCAGATGTGAATGACATTCCCACGTATGTGACTGTCATTCACGTATGGGTGATGTTGCTTAAGCGTTAGCTCAGGTATGTAGATCAAAATCTCATGTATGTATGTGTGGGCTAAGTTGATTATAGATATTTGGAATGTACATTCATATATATGTAGATTTAATTCACATGTGGGTGACTGTATGTGATGATGATTCACATATGGGTGAATGTAACCAAATTTATAAATCAATATCAACCATATGTGCATTGTGATTCACATATGGGTGAATTGTAATTCACATATATGTGATGATGACTCACATGTGGGTGATTGTAATTCACATGTGAGTGATTGTCATTCACATGTGAGTGATTGTAATTCTCACATACATACATATACATCAATATAAGTCACGTATGGGTGATGGTATGCAAATCACATATGTATAGGTCATCATCACCAATATAAGAATCTTTGAACCGACGCGTTGGGGGCGTCGGCGCGTCGGTAGGGGGCGTTCCGGACAGTATCCGATATGAATTACATGTTCCCTATCGGATACTATCCAAAGCGTCTAGTAGACACAGGTGGTGCATAAGTAGGCACGGGGTCCTCAAAGCCTAGAAATTTTGTAGTTTTTTTTCTCCACCAAAAAAATCTAGGTGAAAAAAAAGTCAGAATCTACCTTTTGACTTTGAGTACCGCTAATATGTATCAACATGTGAAAACCAACATACTAAAATCTTGGCAATCTATACATTGAGGTGACACAAAGAAGTGAAAAAAAACAAAAGTGTACAGTATGTTTCAAAAGGAATGAAATCGTTCCAAATTTCAAATCACCACCTGGTCTGTGCGCGGCGCAGCTTTGGGCCAAAGACAAACGGCCGGGCTGTCAATAAACACTCACGGACGACGACCAAATCAACAATCCTGCATTCCCACTTCAACTTTCTCGAACTGCGATCTAACTTCCATCTTACGACATTTCTCATATCAGATGAGAAAACCCTCGAAGGTCAAATGGAGTGGCCCACTCCGACAACCATCCGGCCCCAACGCCCTGGTTTTTTTTTCCCTGGAGCTTGATCCTTATTCTCTGTCTTTCATCACCCAGCTCAGCCTCCTTCAATCATTTTTCCAACGATTTTGAAATCACCAATCTCTTGCTTTATCCTTACTCAAAAATGTCTCACATGCCACCTAGTCGTCCTACCTTGGGTAACCCTCACAGATCTCAAGGTTCCAATTCGGCGTCAGACGGACTCGTGGAGCTGGAAAACGTTGCAGGCCGCCTCTTGTGGCCACCCACCTATCCGGGAAGGGCAATTGTAGCATCCAATGCAACTGATGATCAAGGAGCTCGATCATCATCCATAGTTTTTGAGTTCGGCAATGACTCTCCACCAAAAAATAATGGTAAGTCACCAACGTACGTTCGTTTTTGGCCGGCACTGATATCTTCCGTCTTATAGTCCCATTGGCCAAAGTTGGGCAACCACCAGGCAAGCGGGCCCTTGTGTACTCCATTGTCGGCGCAGCTGACGTTTTCTATCATCTTGAAATTTCCATTGGCCAAACTCGCTGAGAAAAAAAGTAAGTCTCTCGTTATAGGACCGTATTCTATAATGAACTTGGCTGATGTCTTATGTCGTATGCAATTATCAAATTCCATAGTGCAGCTATTGCAAAATTTTACGATATCTCTAGGGTTGTATACGCCGGCAGCAAACACCGGCCCAGTCAAGAATAATGCAAAAGTTAAATGGATTCAACACAGATTTCCGGTGACGAAACAATGCATCGACATCTCCAATGACTCAATCACTCAATTGAAAGATCATCTATTCTGCATCGCTGACAAGGTTTGAGAGGTCAAATCTGGTGGAATGAACACACTATTCCAAACGGCGGATGCGAACAATCAACTTACTATGGGTATCAGTGTCTATAACCACCCTAACTATGGAAAAGGTAAATCACGGGTGGCCAAGACAGATGCTGATATAAAAGCTTTTTTCAACGTAGTGAAAGCCAATTTAGGAAGTGAGGCGGTGATCACTTTAAACATGGAAAACCCTTCCAAAGCAGCCCAAGCGGATGTAGAGGTAAGAGTTATTCCGCTGTTGATTCATCGTGTTTCCTAACTTGAAAGGATCTATCTGACTATGATTGTTGTGGTCTTTGGTCTTGCAACCGTATTAGGCTTGTTCTTTGGCCCACGCCGTATTGAAGGCTCAAAACCTGGTCAATGGGAACGGGCCTACTCCAGACAATGACCTGGCCCATTTGGACCCAGTCCCCAAACAAAAATTATGCATGAACGAGTTGGTTGAGCACCAAACGGCGCTCGGAAACAAAGTGGCCGAAGGGTACCGCATCATCAAATTGAACAAGCCGACGCTGATCATGCTCTTAACTTTTGAGCACATGACCATTTGGGCCAAAGAGCTTGTAAGTTCCGTTTCTGTAATTATTTTCTATTGTTCCTTTCTGAGCTGACCAATGTGTACTTTATCATTCGGCGGGGACAGGCCAAAGGAACGGTCGGCGTGACTATTGACTTACCCCCGACCAACCTTGCCGGTTTCAAGTGGCAATCCGTGAAACGAACCCTGGTAACAACCACCCCGTTACTGACCTCGAAACGTGTCAAGGTCACGTCAGACGTCTTGCCTACGTCTCCATACGCTGAGATGCAGGGAATGCACATCAAGGTCGATTTGAAGGAAGCTTATTGATTGTCCAAATCTTTGACCATCTACAATTTTATTGACTTTGCCAATATTGTGGTTCAGGATGTTGACACTCTAACTGAAGTTTTTGAAGATCATTGAATTGAATCTTTTTACGATTTTTTATTTCCAAACGCTTTCAATGCCCGCAATATGGAAAGATGGGGGATACCTATGGGTTTAGGGTGTAAGCTAATAAATTGCGCATGACGTTACTACCAACATCTTGTTCAAATCGGAGAAGGCAAGGTACTCAATGCCAAAGTTCCAATTTCCAATTCGGAGGACAAGGATGAATATGATATTAAAGTAGTTTCAGCAAAACACAAAAAAAAAATTGAATTACTCACGACTGCCAGTGGAAATCCAAACTTGAGCAAAAAAGATAAGTAAAAAGCCCAATATGATGTATGTTTTATTCAACTTAGTTGTCATTTTGTTCCAATTTGTCTTCTCTCCAACTCCCAGTGGCACCCCACGTCTTGCTAAAACCAACCCATTGTTTAAGTGTGTCAGCTTAAAAGTTTCATTAAAATCGCTTGTTATCCTTCAAAAATTAAATCAAGGTCGAAAGACCGATGTCAAACAGTGTTCTCAAATTCCTATCCGTCGTATTTAAAATTACTAGAGAAGCTGCGGGCCCGCCCGCAATAAGACAAGCTACTTAGGCCTCGCAAAAATCAGAAAACAAGACGCCACCAACGCGTAACCTAACTCCTCCTGTTGATGTGCCTGAATTACCCGCATGCGAGTTCGCGCTGGACTTCTCACGGCAGACTTGCCTCATGTTAGGAGCCCAATAACGTAGCCCACTCTCAACGTCTTACCTTAACCAGAAATCCGACCCTAGTCCACGTCGTGAGCCCACGTGTGCGACCCAAGTTCTTTGCAGTATTTCCAAACTTACCACAAAGTCATACTTATTTCCTTTTCCAAAGCTACCTCCCGTTTTTATTGCTTTAAATGGCAACTTTAACGCCTTCATCAAAGCTACATTTCGAGCATTTACAGCAGCGAGCATGCTTGCACTTTAATTCCCCAATTTCTCCCACCAATCCGGCCGCAATTCGCAACCCTCAACTCGTACGCGAAAATTCCCAAGTCAGCAATATTCAATGTAATGGTCCAGAAAGTTTGCCCAACTTTGGCTTATAACGTGAGCTACTGCTCTAATTTTGATCCGACTCACTTTGCATAATTACTCCCGTTGCCTCACCCCATTGCCACTTTTGAATAACATTAAATTCACACCACTCTATCTTGTCAGACTTTCACTTCGACCTCCAATCTCTTCTGACAAAGCTTGTTCCGAATTTTTTTCAACCATCCAAGCTCACCGAAAGTACCGCTATTATGCCACAACAAGACATCCCGGCATTCGTAATCGACAAAATTCAAGCAGACATTGAGAAAAGTGAGTCCCCGCTTCCTATTGCTACCGCACCGTTTCTAACTACTTTCCAGCCCTTTTGACTCAGGAGAAGCCTCAAGTACTCAACGGATCCTGCTACAATACAGAGGCACGCGCTCATTATACTTTTAGGGCTTATGTTCCCAAGCTAGGCCCTCCGCGTATTCATGTCATCACTACCACCTACTCAAGCCCCAAGTAGTTTCCATTGTTACAATGTTTCTCTTCTATTCAACTGCCATTACTTTAATACAATTCCCCGTCTTGTAACCCATATATGCTCAATAAACTCCCAATCAAACTCTATTTCCATTCCACTCACTCTAAATCACACAGGTCTACTCCTACACCAATCTCAACTTATGTCGTCATTAAACATACTCTCTTCCCTCACAACGATTGCGTCACTCCCTCCCTCTTGAACGTTCGAGTCCTCTTCTTTTAGTTTACTACTATTCCATCTGGATTCCTCGTTTGACTCTCCATACAAGCTGATGTGAGGCTTTTAATTCCAGCTTTAACTTGACGTCGAACAACTCGCACGTGCAAAAGAGTTAAGAACAAGGCAGAGACAAGAATTTGTTTGACCCTAACTTTCACTCGACCTCACCCCAAGTTTCTATAAAGCTCTCTTCAGATGCTTTCACCGTTTCCCCCAGCATAACCCTATATCGCCCGCGTGTTAATTACCTTGACCAGAGCCGGGGATGATTCTCCATGAGAAACGGAGGCTTTACCCATCTTTGACTCATGCTTTCCATGTAAGATCAGTTTGAGTGAGTCTCGCGGGTCTCAATCATAACTTACCCCACATTCTCTTAATTCTGGGTATGTCTTGAGTTGACCCGGCTTAACGGTGCCCCAAAGTTGCACGAACGATGACTGCCGCTAAGTAAGTCTTCTCTTGTCCACCTCTTCTTTCTAATCAACCGGTGACGGATACGCACCAAACACCCAAATAATTGATCTTCCGGATCACTACATTAAAGGCATGAACGCGAACGTCAACCCGCCAATTGCCAGACCCATCTCCAATTGAATGCCCTCGTCTTAATGGGCGATTTTTCTTATTCAGCATACCTCTCCAGTATGAAGCAAACTGAAGCGCTCAAAGCGTTTTCAAATCGCTCACAGCCTATAGTTAAGCCTTACTCTTGTACAGTATGTTCCGAGACCAATATGACTTCAAATGAAACTTTACTCTCAAGAAAATCAGGCTTACAAGAGTTTACCATGTAACCGGTGAACACACCAAGAAAAGTTCTACGATAAAACTACAACCTAACCTACATGGAGTATTAACTTCGGCACAAGGCACCCAATTCTATCCGTCCCCATTAACGTTTTTCTACGAGCGTTAGTTTAAGATATCAGACATAGATAAGCATAGGCCCCTTAATTAGCTAGTTGACCAACTACCTCTTTGACTACGGTCACTTCAAGTCGCTTTAATCCAACAAAGCCCTTCTCAACACTATGTTTTTAGTCAATGGCACTCTATACATCGTTGAAAGTGAAACCATCATCTCCGAGACAACTTTACACCGCGAGAGCGCGACGTATAATTGTCCATGCGAGAAGATTGGATTTGGAAGTAAAACTCCGACCTTCTCAAGACTCTGACCTTGCGATTTGTTTATCGTCAAACAAAACGCAATCGCCACTGGAAATTGTTTCCTCGTAAATTTTATTGCTAGAGTGGCGTCCGGTTCGTGAATAAGTTTGATTCGAGGTATGAATACCTGCTGCCCTTGCCTCGGGCCCGATATAACTTGGCAATTCAGTACTTCCTCTTTGAAATCCACAATCAAGAGCCTAGTTCCATTACATAAGCCATTCGCTACATTCAAGTTACGCAAAAGTATTATGGGTAAACCTCTCCTTAACTCAATCTGATATTCTGGGAAGTTTGGAAGTCTAATGCTCCGCAAGTATTCTCCTCCTATCGGTTCAAAGCTCTCTTCGTCGATTGAATCTAAAGCAATTGAAACTTTGGTCTCACCCCCTACTTTCCTGGCCATGATTCGATTCACTTGACGCACTGTTTTATTCAATGGTGTCACTAACATCCTTCCTGAGTAGTATTCGACCAGTTGCGACCACCGTCGCTCTCGAACGAGACAAGAAACATCTTTATACAACCAACTTATAACTCTTTCGTCTATGTCAACCCCGGGTGACACAAAGTTGACTTTTACGTGCTCGATGTTAACCATTGCGTCATCGTCCTCTTGCAATTGACCCGAACCAAGCTTTAACAACCAATTAGCGTAAGTCAACGCAGTCCCATTGTTGCTCACTTCGCAACCCAATAATCTTACGTTCCGAGTTAATTTGAGTTTGTGTAACTTTAGCCATAGGTCCGTTGACTTGATTGATGACTCATATTGCGCGTCCAAATTTCCACCAGGGACTATTGGCAAAGTCTGCCGGAAATCGCCCGAGAATATCACCGATACGCCTCCGAACGGCCTATTATCTCTTCGCAAGTGACGCAAACTTCTATCTACGCAGCTGATGCAGTCCTTATGTTGCGTTGAGATCTCGTCCCAGACTATTAGAGTTGCGTTTCGTAAGTCTTTACTCAACTCATCTCGACCCGATAGACTACAAACTGATCTCGCATTGGTTTTGAACGGTATTTTAAACGCAAAGTGCGCTGTTCTGCCATTCAGAAGCAGTTGCGCGGCAACACCGGCAGACGCAACCGCTACCGTATGTAGGCCTTCGCTTTCAAATAAGTGTAGAATCGCATTGAGCACGAAGGTCTTTCCAGTTCCGCCCGGGCCGTCTACGTAGCATAAAACTTGACTACCTGACTTTAAGCTGGCCTCTAAGTGGTCGAAAATAGCCAACTGATCGTCATTTAACATCGGCCGCCTTGTCTCCACCGCCTCCTTGTGCCTCCTTATAGTCGCTTCTTGCTTAGCTGTCGCGTTTTCTATTTTGTTTATTAATATTTGCAAAGAAGCTTCATGTCTCATATTGAGTTCAAGCGCGCCCCAGTCGCCGCCCATTTGCTCGACATCGGCCTTGATCAAGTATAAGCCGTAGTCAAATATGTCGTCTTCTAACAACTCACCTGCGTACCCATTTCGCCGCATACGATAAAGGCAATCATCGGTTAAACTAACGCGGTGACTTAACCAAAGCCATGTTGGGTCCGCAGGTGAGTTGTGTACCAAAATCAATGCAAACAACTCGCGAAGCGCGCGTCCGGTCATCCAGAAAGATGCCTCTCGCAGGCAGTAGTTGTAGTGCTTGTCTGATTCAAGCAAGTCCCGTTGATTCGCCGCCTCGCGGAAAGTATTGTAGATGACTCCTTCCACAGTTCTAAGGTCCAGGAATGACGTTGCCCCTCTTACGTGAGCAAGCAAGAGTCTTAAGAAGAATCGCTCCCCTTCTTTTGGCCCCGCGTGAGCCATCCTGCTTGCGCAAGGTACGTTGTAGGCCCTTGGAGTCCACGTTTTATTTGCCCAAGCGAAATGGTCCGGTAATTCTTCGTATAGGAGGTTCCTAACATGAACGCCTCGCCGAGTAACAGCGTTGTCGCTGTTCAACTTGAAATACTCTGTCAACGTCGTAGCGTCTCCTTTATCTCCCAACACCCTTTCTGCTGCGTCTCCATCATCCCAAAAATATACGTCTTGCTCATCCGGTAAGTGGACGCTCAAAGCGTAAACTCCAGGGGATCGTCCATTCATCTCATACTGAAACAGTCGCCACGCGGCTAAAAATACAAGTTAGCCGCCAGCGCAAGTGATCGGCAATTCGTACTTACCTTCAACTGGACCTATGTAACGTCCGTCAACAAAGTCTTTAACTTCATTGCGTCCTTTCACTTTCTTTCTTCCGGCCTCCGTATTCCCGGCAGATAATTCCTTCTCTTCTTCGTCTATACCCTCAATCATGCCACTTTCCAAATCTTCCGCACGCCGAGTCTCCAAATGACTTCGATCATGACCCTTGGAAACGTACTTGTAAATGTATTTGTATCCTACTATTCCCTGAGCAATTTCGACATTGAAATGACATTTGTATTTTAACAGAAGAAAACGATTATATGGCACTACGTGTTGATTAGTGAACGTAAAGCCTTGTTTATTAAATTGTCTTCCATTGTTTCTTCGTCTGTAAAGAGGATACGTGTTCTCCTGCATTTGCGTTGATTCTTGAAACGGTTTGGGGAAGCGTTTTCGACATCGTCCTTCCTCTTGATTCCAACAAGGACTCTTGAATCCGGGTCCACAAGGTTCATGAAGCATTGAGTTCGTCACTAATTCAAATAATAACTCCTCCTCTTTCGGATCCGGGATTTCTGCGCATACCAAATCATCAACATCTTCCACCGTCGTTGGGGAATATTCGGATGTCAAAATTATCACTATATGAGCGTGAGGTAAGCCTCTTTTTTGGAATTCAATGACGTATACCCAAGACGCTACCACACCTAACCTATTATCAACCGTGATATCTTCCATGACCTGCGTAAGCTTCATTTTAAAAACCCAAGCGACGATGTCTGGCCTATCCGACGCCGTTTCGCCATACTTAAGCTCTCTTTGAATTTCAACCCATTGCGGGTTTCCGGTCATCGTTAGAAACAACGAAGGTTTTCCGTACTTCCTGCTCAAAGCAATGGAGTCTTGATATAGGGATCGCATATTTTGAGGCCCACCTTTGAAGGACGCAGGTAGTACTACTTGGCGTCCTACGACTTCGCGGTTCGCATCTAGGTCCGATATTATATGTTTATACTTTTCCGCTTTCATTTTCGATTGATTTAACTCAAAGAAACATAGTCGCCCTCGTTCCACGCACAAGTACAAATCCACAATCAACTCTTGAAACAAACTCCGACAATGAAGAAGAGGGGAAAAGGTGCCACTCCGTTCAAAAAGCAGCCAAGCAAACCACTGGAGACTGGAGACTCGCCTTGAAGACTCTGTTGAAACTTCCGGTCAGATATACCTCAACAGAATTAATTGGAGTTTTACTTACCCTGGTCTTGGTCAGCGTCTAACTTCCTTTTTTCAACCGGTAGTAGTAGTTTATAACTCTCTGACCACTGTTGGGCGCCTTCCGGGAAACAAAGCACGTATCTCATTGGTAAGTAGCCAGTATGCATGTCATTGATGGACACTAACTTTCCATCTCGGCAATTCAGCACGATCTTTCTCGCATTGCCATCAATTGTGCCATCCCCAGGAACAACCATGCCAATCTCCTCAACGCTAGGTAAATTGTAACGCCTCAGGTCATGTCTTCTTCCAGGGACGACCGACTTCAACACAATCTTAGCCCCGTCATCTACGCTTAACACATCTTTCGCACTCTTGAATAGTTTTGCATAAGGACTTCTCTCGTTGATGGCGGCTTGTAACTTTAAGAGAAGATCAAGATCCAATTCATCGTTATAGTGCTTTTGACGTAATGCTGCTTCACTGGTGCCTCCATCACCGACTGTATAAATCTGGGCGAAGCAAGGTTTGTCCTTTTCCATTGGCAAACCTGATCCCGCGAAATGGTAAAGCTGTCCGTTGACGCGATACGTGTAGACGCCCATTTGACCACGTACATCCCAATCATGATTGACCACCATCGAGGTAAATGACAAGCAATTGTTGTAATCTCTAATTCGCCTTCGCGCTGCGACCGCTCCTTCTCGCACCGAATGCGTCAGCCTAACTCAACGAACACAATCTGACAAAACTGTACGTACTTTCCTCAGGCGAAGTCAACAGCCACAATATTATCTGTGGAGGCGGCGGTTGAGGGAAATAATAGGTAGGTAGCAATACCTGGCCTGCTTTACAGCAATTCGAGTACTCATCCTTGTTGCTTCGTTGATTTTTTTTTGTTCGCTCCAACCCCCATCGCAACGCGCCACAATGCTTACAAGGCCGATTACAACTTCCAATATCGAACACAAGGAGGGGTCCCAAAGACTCTCTCAACGACTTCTCCGACCTGGCGACGGGACCACGAATTAAAGTAGGCATGAAATATTTCAATGAAGTATGATTTTAGGTTTGCGAAACAAAGCTGATAATTCTCAAACTTAATATTATGTTGAACCAAACCCGAAAGGTGTTTGGCTCACCATGGCGTAAGGCGATAATAAGGTGTTCACTTCAAAAAGGAACTTGTTCCGCGCCGCGGGACGCTTTGCATCAATTTTTGCTATTTTCAGGAGCATTGCGCTGACTTAGGTTGTTCCATTTTTTGCAATTCCTCCTTGAGATTACTTTTTTCAACTCGGGAGTAGAAGAGCAGCCGCATTTGTCACTTCCGTGACCAAGGAATCAATTATGTGCCGCGTTTGGACTGTTTAGCGTTACTGTGCTTCTGGCTCGTACCACCCTGTCGTGGCATTCGGCAGTCAACTTCTAAATCCGGCTTTGACATGATTGTGAGACCGGCAATCGAAGTCAATCACTAAGCAAGATGGAAAAAAGCTACCTCGGGAGGCGCGATTAGCTTTTAGCTCGCACCATAAAAGAGTACAAAGAGGGACGCGCTAACAGAAATTTGTCTTCCTTGTCTTAACTTCACCTAAGGAAAAATCACTTTATATCGTCATATCCTGTTCACAACTCGTGCTCTATCAATATGCCAACTTATAATGATGTCCATTGGTCGTCTTTGAAGCCTATCCCGGCTCACGTTGGCGAAAATTGGATCGGCAAACTTGTATTCCGAGTTCTCAAACGTAAGCGGCTTGGTAATGACTTGATATTAGTTCCTGACTCAATGCTTTAGGTTGCGCATCGCAACCCAAACCTTTAAGTGAACACGGGACTATCTGGATCTCAAATCCTGACACCAGGTACACTTATACGATCACCTTACCAATTGAAGGGTCGCCCCAAGTCCTGTTAGAGAGGCTCGATGATTAATCTTTCCTTCACCCCCTGCGTATATACTGGAACGTCCTAAGAAGTACCTTTTATATACCTCGTTCGTCGAGTTGGCACTGCATGTGATGCCTTGTAAAATTAATGTTGTAAACATCGTTCAATCCAACCCAAATGCGTTGTTATAATTTGTTGTTTAATCATCTCTAATGCACGTCCAATCTCCTTATTCGGAGTAGTGGGCCATGCTCGGAGGCACACCTTATCATATCATTACGTAGTATGCTGCTAGTGGGTCCAAGGCAGCTACTTGGCTCGCTAAAGCCAGACGCCCTCCACGTGAAGCTATTTTCTCCGTCACCAACAGTGTTGACTCTGAAAATGAATTGAATCCTCCTCTGTGCTACCATTCTCAAAGAATTAAAAGACCAATCAACCAAATGACAATGTATCGGAAAAGGTCTCAAAACCATTTTATTTACTTTTAATTCTATCAAGCGTACGTTAGCGCGGGATGAGCATTAGCAAATCAAGTTGAGATGCGTATTATAGAACCTCAAGTGACAAAGTTGGCTCGGCGCACTCTCCTACGCCAATTCTACCGTTAAGACGTTACACTTTCCGAAAGGTAAAATTGGAAATTACATGTAGTCATCTGCGATGGTGACGTCTGCCTAGCCAGGTATCAAATTCTAACGAATTGAAAATCATGACTTAAATTGACTCGAGTTCGATAGTCACTTTCGAGCGGGCCGGCGACGCGTTGCAGGCGCGGGAATTGTTGAAGTGCCCGGCATGAGGAGGAATTGACCTGACTCACCCGCGAGCTTTGGCACCCTATTCGTTGCCATGTCTACACGAGGGGCTAAGTGTGTTTCACAAAAGATTTTACTCAGTACACGAACACGTGATTTGGTTGCAAATAAATTAACCAACGGTGTGTGAAGTATCACGGCACACACACGATCCGGCGCTAACGTGCCGCTGGGTTGTTGCGCCGACAAAAACACGGAATGGCAACAAGAAATTACCTTCGCGCACTCGCCCTGGGTATGGTCTGAAGTAACCGTGAAGACAAAGTTCCTCGACAAAATACATAATCTTCAATAAGACCAAGTTAGACGCATGATAAGTTAACAAGCAAAAGATTGTTGTACAAGCCGTCTAAGGCACAATCGATTTACGGAGATCACCGATTCAGGTAAATATCTACATGCTGCGCCCAAGGCAATAGTGTCGTACATATTTTATTTCCTGCTCTTCTTACTTGGCCTTTGTGGCGCTTCATCTTCACCCACGGTGCCAGGATTTGCGTTAGAGGAGAGGAGATCTGCACTTTTTTTTTAAAGCTAGAATAAACAAACTCTCAGTTGATTGAATAACGCCAAGATTTGATATAGCATGTGCGAACTTACAATTTTCCTCTCGCCCTACCTCCGGGGGTGTGAACTGTTTCTTCTGACTTGACCATGGGCGACAGAGCTTTGTTTGCCTCTCGGCCGGTAGTGAGATTGACTCCATTGACCTGAGATGATGCAAAGGACAGTCAACAATTGGGCGAAAACGCGCCGTATAATTGGGACTCACTTCAACCATAAAACGATTTTGATCCGCGTCATAGTCTATTATGTAACCACTGATCACGGCTTCTCGTTCAACTTGAAAAAGACTTTGCATGGCCAGCAGGTTACGTACCGGGCGAATGTAGTACGCAACGTCGAAGGTTATCATTTCTCGAGTCTGAACGTAAAGATTATCGACGATGAATATCGCGGTGATTCTAGTCCAGAGACTCCACGCGAAAACTACTCACCGCGTTGTCAAAGTCGCAGTGTTGAACAATGGCGACAACCGTAGGCTTGTCGTATGAATCTTCTTGTATAGTGAATCTCTCCGTAATGAGACCAAGTCCCGTTACAGCTGTGTTGTTGGCCAATGGAGCTTTCATGTCTTTGGAGGTATTGGCGAGGAGTGCGCGATCAGCTTCATAATACAAAGAAGGAATAGAATCTTCTACGTTTGGAGCGATCATCTTGGACTTGAGGATGTAGACTCCGTCGGCTTGAAGTAAGCTAGCTTCATTGGCGTAAGCCGAGAGCTTAACTTGGTATTCCAGTGGATTGTTTCCATTGAGACCTTGACACACAATCGAACCATGAGCGTGGCGAAGAGGATATGTTGCGGTACTGTCCGTAGGTAACTAAATAAGAGTCGCGAAAACCAGACCGAAAGCAAGCCGGGAATTAAAAACGCTGCAAAGTTGATGAGATAAAGAAGGAAGAAGCTGGGTTCACGTACGACCTCAAAAACGTCCATTGGCCCCGACACGTGTAGAGTGCGGGCCTTAGGCTTAGTGGTTGAAGGGGGACCTGTAGACATGTTGTCAGGGTTCAAAATCCACTTTTAAGCGGGACGATAATATAGCCTTAGTATTGTAAAACGAAAAAAAAGGAATTGACGCGAGGTGAAGTGATTGTTGGTAGAGATTAAGCAAGAGTGTTTTCGGGGTAACAAAATGGGAATTTGACGAAGAAGCGATAGTGGGGGGTCGGTCATCGAATAGATACAACTCTTATAGATTTCGCCCCTGGTTTAGATGTAGTATGCGTTGAAGGCTGCCTCGTCGAACAAAGAAGCCTAGACTTCGACCAGAGGAGTAAGCGGAAACAGACGCCTTGAAAAGATATTCGACGAGTTTGGAAAGGAGGATAATGTGAGTTTATAAAATAGAAATTAATGGCCGGTAAAGGGACATGGAAAGTGAATGGACCCGAGGATGAAGAAAAAATCTAGCAGCGAGCAGGGAGAGTCGAAGAATGATTGAACGTGCATTGTCTTATGAAAAGAATTGCACCTTTAAAAAAGGAAAAGCAGTAAGGACGCCCGCAGCAAGCTACGTGTGCCTTGTGATGAAGAAAAAAAAAGGCAATAAACTATGAGATGAACGAAAAGAGGCAATGACGTACCCACGAAGCCAATTCTGACTTAGGAAGAGAAATAGAAAAGAAAATAGATCGGAATACAAAAAGCATCGAAATAAAAGGATACCGCAAAAGTCTAGACAAACGGTACTTAATTCAATTTGGACGATGCAAAAGGCAAATCACTTGAGGTCAGATAGGACGTAAGTGAGCGGAAACGGTACTCATGCGGGTCGAATCTACGTTTTTATATTTTAGATGTTGAATGCAAAAAAATTCATTTTTTTTCATAATGAACTTATGATAACAATCATAATGTGATATGGGTCACACCTGATGCAAAATAAAACATTGATTCTCAATATCAATATGACCAGTTTGAGATCAATTAAATAAGTCAGAGGAAAAACATCATCAAGGCAAATGTAGTTCAATCAGGTGCCAATCCAGCAGCCATTTGGACTTCTCCTAAATGGCTTCTGACGGTTTTCTTTCTGATGAAAAAAAACCATTCCCATACACCTCAAATTTTACTAAAGCTTTATTTCATGCAAAAGATGAAATAAGGCATTTTGACTAACCCACTACCTACCAAAGATGAAAATACTCTCAAGTGTGTTTCTTGAGAGTCAACGCGCTACCTCACCACCAAATGTTCAAGTTTCATGAGCACATGTCAATGGGACAAATGCTCATGAAAAATATGTTGAAGAGGTCGTTGGTTTACACTATGACTAGTGTAAACCAGGCAGTGCATTAGGCACCTAATATCTCGTGTACAATTTTTTTTAATCGCATTTCATATTTGCAAAGACTAAGAGATAAAAAAATCAAACTACAATTTGCCACGACTAAGAGATTAAAAAAATTAAACTACAACTTGTATCAATTTCGTAGTTTAACTGATCTACAGGCCATTTTTCGGCCAGACAATTCGATTTAAGGAAGATACCTAATACCTAATACCTAAAAACCCAACTCATCTTCATCCTGTTCGTTGAATCGCTCCCAGTAGTGATGGGTGGTGTAGGCCGCCTGCGCAATTAATGGTTGCAACAATGCGCGAGTCATTACTCGCGCGGCTAATAGTAGGAGGTATTCGCACTTGTCGTCTTCAAAATTCCAGCGGTCTTCTCATTTCAATCGGGCCTTGACACAATGGAAAGCATTCTTGATGGGGTTCATATTGGGTGAATAAGCGGGTAAATAGATTACCAGTATCCAGCCGCATGACACAGCTGGAGTATTCAACCTCCATGGTGTACACGAGCGGTGTGAAGAATGAGGACTGAGTTGGGACCTGGATAGCGGTTCATACGCGGAAGCTACGAATGTGCGTCAGGAAACCATTAAAAAAATAAGAATGGAGCCAAACCACGTACCAAATCATCCCGTAGGAACAGCTCTACGCGAATCCTCCGCACTGGCCCTTCTATCACTGTACAGGCTATCATGCTTTCCTGGCTTACAGTGGGCAGTAGGGTCCAATGGGACCTCTCCGTAGGTCGTGGCTGGCGCGTTGTGCAACCACCTTGCTTAGCCCAGCTGCGAGTTTGCATTGCATCGCGGCCAACAACTCCGCTTTCATCTGCAAGGCAACTTGTGTTAGTGAGTGTTCCTAAGCTAAAAGATAGGAACACTCGAAAAGGGGACTTACCAATAAACACCAGGAACTCGGGTGGAATTCCAGCGACTTGCCACATGAAATCTGTCCGGGCTTCCAAGGACTGATTGGGATGAACCCCTTGAGTGATCAAAAGAGAGAGGCCAAGGCGGCGCCGTAATTCACGTGAGATTGTTGATCGAGAGACGGTCAGGCCAGTTAAAGCCAACACCTCGCCTTGCAACTCATCCAGGTAGACTTGCGGCCGTTTGACCACGAGATCATACAAAAGGGCTACATGCTCATCAGACATGGCATGAGGGCGACCGATGGGCTGGTAGGTTGCAGGGTCAATGAGGACTCGGTTTGTGGCGCGGAAAGTGCGTTTCCAGCGGGATAGAGATACGACGGAGATGTTCGTTTGTAATATGATGTTGATATCGGGGAGGGGAACGTTGTCCAACGCCATCCGCGTTGCCAGAAGTTTGAGGTCTTCGGAATAACGCTGAAACCCCATAGTCAAGGGTAGAAATTCAGCAACGAGAGAAAGTGAAACGGGGGCGGAAAGAAAAAATATCCCAAAACAGGATAGTGATTGATGCGAGGGAACAAGGGGGAATCTTCAAGCAGAAGGTTCACCCCAACGAGAAAAAAAGAAAAAAAATATTTGAGGGGAAAGGGTTACCAGATAATCTAATGATCTACATAGGATCTTCAGATCCGTGTGGGTTTATTGACAGGCCGTCAGTTGACTTTGGCCCGATGCTGCGCCGCGCACGGCCCAGGAGGTGATTTGAAATTTGGAAGGATTTCATTCCTTTTGAAACATACTGTACAGTCAATCCCAGAAAGGTTGGAAAAGGTCCAATTTTCCAGTCGAGGTCAGGGTCCGTGCGCCCCGCAGTTGAGCAGAGATAAGGTCAGTGGATCTCGAACCATAACCGCCATCATCTCGCAGTCTGGAAACAACATTTGACCACAATCCCAGTCCCCCCCTTTTGATTTTATCCCTACGTCCACCTCATTCTCAATACACCAGCCCATTTCACTTTTCACTCAAACTGATTCTTCCCTATTTCCCTCCGAAGATGGTTTTTCGCCATTAATCCAAAGACCTCAAATTTTTAGCCATCAAAATGGCTATCGACGGCCACACGTGTAACGCAATCAATCGGGCTCTCCGGTCAAATATATCCTTCAATTCAATTTCTCGGTGGAAAGAGTTATACCTTTGTACGAACCGAGTAATTGCAGACCCAGCCACTTACAAAGCCCGCGGTCAACCTCACGTATTATCCGATGATCATATTTTGGTATTGAAAGACATTATGACAAATTCGCCCTCATTATACCTCGATGAAATTCAAGTGAGGATCAATCTGTGAGGGTAGGGTACTCTTTTAGAGTGCTCTATGCTCACTAAAATTGGAATAAGGTATGTATATTGATTATATTCAATTCTTTATTTCATGTAATTAGTAATTACAATATGAAATGAAGAATAGAAATAATAAAGAAGGAGGAAATTGAGCTAACAGTCTGTTTGGATAAATCCAGACAGACTACAGTTAGTTGACTCCTTAAAAGGAGGTTATAATTATAATATGAAAGTTATAATTGTTGAAGGTTGGATCCAAGACCTTCCTTTAATCTTTATATTAACAGATTAAAGAGTGAGTAAAGATCACTAATCTGGTTGTTCTTAAAGTCACCAACTTGGGGTTGTTCTTAAGGTCACCAACCTGAAGTCCTTCTTAAGGTCACTAGCCTGAGTTGTTAAGGTCACTAACCTAGATTGTTTCTATTTAGGGGAAATAGAGGATCCAGAGGAGTGAAGGGTATATTACTTACTTTTAATCAAGGAACTGATGTAAGTTATAGAAGTTAATCACTAGTCTTATAATTATAAGACTCTTGATTTTATACTTCAGTTGAACTTTGGTTAGTTCTTAAAAGTGGTGTGTAATAATTTGCTTGGGGGTTTCTCTGAGTTTGAGAGGGAGGGTTTATATATTCCTTCTCTCTTAACCTAACTTCAGTGATATTTGTTTATATCACGATTTTGGTTTGCATGATGATTTCTAATTATTATTGGCTATGGTTGTTAAGGTTTAAGTTTATTATGTATTTAATTTAATATAAGCATATTGAACTCTTGATACTAAGTTATGAGTTTTATTGTATTTTATGGATTTTTACATATGTGTTACATATTGTGTTTAATATGTACATGTATGTAATTGAGTATGTTTTAACTCTTGACACTGAGTTATGAGGTGTTATTATGTTTATTAAGTTATTACATATATATTACATATTGTTTTTAATATGTATATATATGTAATTATGATTTTAGAGGCTTATTGTATCTTTTAGTCATCCCTTGAGTACATGTACATGTGCTCAGGGTTGACACAATCAAATCACCGGGCTGGACATTTCAAGATCTACTATCTTGAGAGAGCTCAAGATTCGACTAGGATTGTCATTACTAGTCACCCGCGGCATTCACCAGAAACAATTGCTCGCCGAGCGAGTTCGATACATCCGGAATATTGCGAACATTCCGGCGGAGTACCTGGTGTTTATAGGTAAGTCATTTTTATTCATTGTCCGTACTTGTGTAGTACCATAATTCTGATTTCCTTCAAATTTTAAATTTATGATCCGGATTTCAGACGAATCCGGTGTAGTTGGAAGAGATGCAACCAGAAAAAAAAGTTGGGCGCCGACCGGCACTCGAACAGTCCGGGAGATGCGATTCCAAGAAAATGATCATCGGACCATCCTTCCCGCAGTCACCGAACAAGGAATGATTGCGGGAACGGTTATGAAAGGCCCGTTTGAGCGGGTACATGTGGAATTGTTCCTTGCTCAAAAACTCATACGTATTTGGTGTCTTTCTGTGTCAATATCATAATCTTATTAACTAATTGTTTATGCTCTTTGCTTAGCTACCGGTCATGAATCCTTACCCGGCTCCGCAATCCGTACTCATATTGGACAATGCGAAAATCCATCACGGGGGAAGGATAGATCAAATGTGTCGTGATTGGGGAATCTTGTTGATTTATTTACCTGCGTACTCACCTGACCTTAATCCCATAGAGAAAGCTTTTCATTGCATGAAAAAGAGGTTGCAACGCGAACAGCAATGGCGGTTTGAGGACGATAAAGGTGGGTACCTACTCGGCGTGGCGGGGCAGGTGATGACAAGGCCCCTGTTACAGGCCCTCATAGTTTTGAGTGGTTATGCGACCCAGCACTATTGGGATCGATACAATCTACGATTTCCCAATTAGTCTCATATCTTATCATTTTAACTTACTGTAAATTTTAGAATGTGGTTCCTTACATGAAAGACCAATGGCTAAGTTTATACTTGGAATTTGTTTTTTTTTTGAGGGATTGTATTTAGCTTAACCTGACTTCAATTTGTTAAATAAGAGAATTGTATCAAGTTATAAAAAAAACGTTTATTACCTTGGATTAGTTCTACTTTACCTTAATTTGCAAAAAATTCAAATTTATTCAATCGACCTTTTGTTAACTTCGTATGGGTCAGATACACACATCCGTTCAAAAATTGGATGTGTTCCAGGAATAGTTGAGTGAAAAATTCTCAACACAATTGTGAGACATTAAATTACTTAAAAATAGGAAGATGACTAGCGTCATCTTCCTATTTCCAAACTCTCCCAAATTATCAAAGATTTTTCATTATCCTTGATAATTTAGATCTGATGGCTCTATTGGATATGAGCAGGATGTGTCAAGGATGTGCTCAAAGTCCATAATTTTGATAAGGGAGTTTGAGGCCTTTAGGCGCAGGGTCGCTCACATAGTCCTCAAAGGGGCTAACCATTCGAGTCTCTAACAGGTCTCAAGTTTTGTAATGTCATTGGAATACTTAGCTAATTTTTTATTTCTCAATTCAAATCACAAGAGCCTCAAGTTGGGGACGAACAACAACACCATATCAATAGCTTAGGATAAAACAAATTCAATCTAACCATAGGATTTTGAGAGTACAATGAGAGACCCTTATAGTTAACCTTCAGATCACCATCCTAGAATCGCAGTTACTTGGTGAACTGTCCTCGTTCATCAAATGGACAAAAAACCTTTGGGCACAGTTCATCAATCAAATGGCTGTGCCCCTTTTGATGCCCATGTTCAAGATGGCTGTCAAGTTGGTGTGTTTGGGGTACAAAAACACGTCGAAAGAGTCGATCTTGTGCTCCAGTAATATACGACAGGCCTCGTGTCGGATTTCCATTCGAACCGAGGCGAATTCCATGTAGTCCTCCATGGACGTGTGGGTGCGCACTCGTTTGACATTGTATGGATCCAATTCAATGTCGAACCCTTGCGCTTGCGCGATCCCTCCGATCGGAAATTTGGTGGGATGTTCATACGTCACCCTTTGCCTATCGGTGTTCGGAGTTTGTAAAATCAATGGGTTTTTCAGGTCAACCCATTGAAAACCTGCCATGGTCGGTGGCACATTGACCGTGACACACTCGGGATTGGTGACCTGTGGTCATCAAGAAGAACTTCAGCAAAGTTATATCTCAGAATAAGCGAAGAGACTCACCATCTTTTTGGCCCACACATCCATCTGTTGGAAATTCAACTGCATGACTTTCGTCACATCGTCCTTTTTGTAAACTCTCCAACCTTTGCTTGTATTATTATTAGCCGTGCTGTATTTCAACATCAATGCGGCCATCACTTTGTCTACGGGGTCTTCCGGTGTGGAATGAGCCAAATCGGATTCGTCGGTCGGTACGTTCAAAGATAGATTTCTTGCTTGCAACTTGTGTTGCCCAATAGAGATATCCTAGACAAAATTAAGAGTATCAATAAGACCAGTTATCAATGAACATAGACTGGTTTAACTTAATACTCACCAATTCCACCTGCTTTTCCTTCTTCAAAGGGTCATGCATTGAGACGTCGATTCCCAAGATCTTCTTGGGATTGCTGAGCACAGCTAAGAAAAATTTTTTGACGTCCTCATTCGTTCGGATCAGTTGTTTGGCGCCTTTGTTGTATATGTCGTGGGTGTTGATGTAACCGATGAAGTCCACGGAATTGGTCGAGTCGGCGGCTTGCAATATAAAGCTATTACCCTCGGCCTTCTCTCCCATTTGATTCGCCAATTCAAATAGGCGCGCTTTCAAGATTGCAAAGTCGTAGTTTGCAATGTTGATCGGAAACTTCTTACCTTTGAAGATATGAGTGAAATACTTAGGTTTCCCTCGAGACTTAAAAGCCGTCGGCCCTTGAGCTGGATTTACACCTTGCTGTGAATAGATGGTGAATTTGAGATGGAGATCGTGCATCTTCTCCAAATCCAAACCTAAGAAAAACGCCACAATCAGTTTCATGTGAATTTAAAAAGATAACTCGTTAAAAATAAAGAACGAAAATAAAAAAGATATTACCCAAACAAAACCTACCTGTCTCGGAGTTTGATTGATCACATATCATGTTGCCAGACCCTTCGTCTTCTGAGTCGGAAATTGTGTGTTCACGGACCGGCGAAACGTATTCCAGGGACTCTGACACCAACCGGGCACAATCGTCGTGTTCCAACAATCAGTTGGGGTCGCTTCGGTTCTGGACCTCAAGATTGGAGTATTCGCTTGAACTGAAAGTGGCCTGGCTGAGACTGCGGTCGCTCGCTGAGATGTTGGGGTTTGGGAACGCCGGGCGGGATCCAGGGGGAGGCGTCATGAACGCAATTGGGTTTTGACCTTGTGCGCTTGGGTTGTACAGGCTGGGGCCTGTGGGACCGCCACGTTGTTGGTGCCATTCGCACCGACTGGCCTGATGGTAAAAAACCATCAAAGGCGGAGTCGTTTTCGAAAGTGTACTCGGCCTAACCATTAATGAAAAAAATTTAGTGATTGATCGTATTCATCAGAAATGAAATAATTTGATGACCACTCACCACCTGTGGACGCATTGTCCCTTGATATGTCTTGGTGGAAACCCCTCTGACAGCGCTGAATCCATTCCGGTAGAGCCATTTGGCGATTGGAATGCCATTGGTGGTTGATCCATGAATTTGATCCTGATTTGAGGTGAAGACAAAAAAAAAGATTAATATCAAGATGTGAAAAACAGGAATGAGAGTCAGTGAAAGATGGAAACTGGGACTGACCAATGCCATTGGGGTGTCCCTTCCCTCCATCTTGAAATCAAGTTGAACATCATCCCAGACTGCGAGATGATGGCGGTTATGATTCGAGATGGACGCACCTTATCTGGCTTCAGCTGCGGGGCGCACGGACCCCGACCACGACTCGAAATTTGACTCGTTTCCAACCTTTCTGGGATTGACTGTACATAATTCTTGGAGCTCACATGCCAAAAAATACAAGTCCAATGTAAGCCCCTCTGTGAGGGCGCAGTAACCGCGCTTGCAAGGGGCTAAGTTAAGCTTAGGAATTTCTTCAAGTTTGATCTTCTCATATCTCTTTCTCATAAAATTCAAACCAAACCTGCCACTGCGGGGTTGAGAAGTCTAACCGTCTCAGGCCTCTTTTTCTCCCACAGGTGGTGATTCTTGGTACAGGCTAGTCTTTCCCATTCAAAAAACCTTTGAGACTACCCCCATACCACGCTCAAATGGTGTATAGGACTAGACATTTCACAGTCTTGAGAGGATTGAACTTCAAGATATCGTTGGATGAGTACTCCTAGAGTGTGATTCATACCTCACGCAAGTTGTATTCACCTTGAAGAAGAATGGAAGAATGGATCAACTATGATTGGGGCAAGAGGAGAGAGATAACAAGTGTGATATACGTGGTGCTAGTCTACCAGCCCTGTAGTCAGTATACATATAAATCATGCCTTGGATTGATATTCGGAAGTAGGAAAGCACTTTCGCGCTATAACAACAGCATACTTGGCATAAAAACGTTAAGCTCATACTACAGTGAAATAAATTCTTCTTTTACGAGTACTCTCGTCAGTCTTTAAATGATGAATACCGATATTAAATGCAGTCCATTCAGAATGTCGACTATTTGTGTTGTACATAGTCCATGTAACTGAGTCTTTAAACCCATATTCTCGTACATGGAAATTGTAGCTCGAGGGATCGGCATCCGCCCCAACCCATTTAAACACAGGGCCTTGGTCGATCCATTTGACAGCTAAAAGCCGTTTTTCGCCGCCTAAAAACACGGGATCCTCAGCCCCTTTGTAGACGGATTGGCCTACCGATATCGATGCCGCTATGTTGCATGACCCAAGGGTTGTCAAAGTTGTGAGTATCAAAATTGCTCGTATTATGAGATTTCCAATCATCTTCTAGATTTGATAACAGGAATTGAAAAGCCTAGCGCAGCTAATCAGTTTACTATACTGCGGGCATTCCCAAGGATTGATTTGAAAATCACCACACACTAATGTTATAATGTTATGTCACAATGAGAGAAAAATTGAGGTATTCAATATTGTAAAATGTCTGTCACCCGTGTGCGGGTTCGCATGAAATCAGCTTTATACCTAGCAAAAACAAAGGAGATAAGTTTCGCCGCACATTTTGGATCACGAATGAAAAGAAGAACCGCACAGATACTACTTCTAATTAGTTGATGGAGTATGAGGTGATATTCCCAATGGAAGGAGGTATAACGATCTGATTTTTTAGAAGAGCTTAAGCTGCTCTCCAGTAATCACAGAGTCTCAGCTGTGAGAGTTCAAAGTCGCCGATGTAGATGCGAGAGTCAAGATTTCGACACGATTTATATAGCAAAAAAGTTATACATATGAGTCTGATGAACCATGTCTGGTGAGGTGAAGACCATCCTACTCGTGCGAATCCTGAAACAAGTGACTGACTCGCGGATACGACAGTGTCTACATTTCTAGAAAGCGGATACACTGAATATTTTGGCATCGTTTCATCTATATTCACCATCGATATTGATGAACCGGATCCGCACTACGAGGTGCCCCTTGATCGCTATGCCCGATTCTTGATGTTTGCCAGAATCTAATTGGCGATCGCTTGATGGCAATGTATCATCATGACAAGCCCTGATGGGTCAAGTCATCTCCGTAGCCTCAAAAAGTCAAAAGTTTGATTTGCAAGAGGGGACTTGTTGAAGATCAATATTTATTTAGTCCACTAGGAGAAGTCCATCAATTTGTACTCGTGTGCGGGCCTTAATTTACTATAAACCCCTAACTCTTTCCTCGAGACAGCTTAGACAACTTCTTGATGCCTCGTCTATACTAGGGAGTGAATTGCCCACTAGTAGAGAACGAAGCCCGTAATATTATATGTATCGCTTGAGACATAAAAGCAAGAATTGATATGTAAAACGCACTGGTTGGATGAGAGTTTCTGAGACAGATGGGATAAGATGGATATAACAGCAAGGCATCTCAGAGTTTTGGTGGGACAGTATCATGAAGAAAGTACATCAAAATAGTATATTAGCTGACATGAGAGTTGAGACCAGTGGAACCGGGAGGTTTGGGGTTTGGCAGAGGCCTATATTTTGCGGGTGTCAAGTTAAGATTTCGATGACAAAAATACGGAAATCTTTTTACGGTACAGCCGTTTTCATAATTTGTGTCGTCGGTTTGGTTTTTTTTTTTTTTTTTTTTGGCCAAGTTTTAGCCTCAATAGAATCAGTATAGATTCTATTGTTATGTATTTTGATGTGTATCCAAAAGTATACCCATCAATCTTCCCGCACAGAGTCAACATCGGTGAGGTCAAACCTCAAGGAAAGGATGACGAAGCGCACCCCTCACCCTCAATCATCTCGTCGTTTCATCTTTTTTTTTGTGATCACCAATCGATTCACTCGCACCATCAAGATGGCAAACCGAAGGATCCAAAACATCCCATTGTGAGTGTTCACAGCCCTTAGTCCACTCCTCCGCGTCTACAAGAACTGACTTTCTGGAATTATCGATTTCTTCAGAACTTCCAGGCCTGATGGGGGGTTCAGACCTCTCAGCCGAATCGATAACATCAACCGATCCGGATCAGGGGATTTTTCTTTGCATACTTATCAGGCTGTACAGCCTCGGCTCAATGGACAAGAAGGGTGAGTTCATTTCATCAGATATCAAAACGAATGTTGTGCTCAACTGACTCAACCATTCTGTAGTCCCAATATCCCTGCCCAAAGCACGATGCTCAACCCTCAATTTCAATATGAATACGACCCCGTATTCGATTACGAAACACCTGTAGGCCAGGTCATAGGAGGTCACCAGCAGCTTTCACCGACACCGACTCAAGCGAGTTCCTGGCGCCATCCATCTCAATCTAACACCCCATACAACCAATCGATCGCCAGTTCCAGTTCAAGACCAACAAGTGTTGGTGAAGGCGTCATACCAGCCCGCTCGATGGGTAATGCCCCCACCTTATTTCATCCGAAGCCTGGTGTCGGTCAACATGGACCTCAAATTCATCAAAGTAAGTGCACTTATTCGAAGTGAATATAGGGTTGATGCATCACCGTGCTGACCCGCTACCTATTTTTTTTTGGCTACTCAGATTTAATTTCACCCACAGGCCATTCCAATCTCAAAGAACGTCAAGATGAAGAGTCGGGAAATGAAGATGTCAATTCCTCCGAGGACAACAAGAAGATTGGTACCGATGAAGATGAAGACGACAACGTACCGTCGATCGATTTCAATGCCGAATCGGATCATAACGCCGCAGACACAGTTCTAGACGACGTCACTGGTCCCTTACCGACCCATCTTGCTAACACTCACCGTCGATTCCAGATCAAATTCAATGTATGGCGAAAAATTCTCATCCCCAATCCCAAAAGTAAGTCCAAACAAAAACACAGGAAGCGTAGTCACGGAGCCAAATCAGCGAAATCAACCTACCAATGGAAGAAATACCAACCGACTTGTGATGTGAAGAAACTCTTACGGGTCTCTTCTTTTGGATGGCCCGTTTTCCGCCGAAAACTCTTGGAATGCTGCGATAGCGCGAAGAAAGGAATCTCGAAAGATCTCCTTGCTGCTGATCGACGTGGAAATCTGACGATCATGGGATGGATCAATGGGTCCGAGAATCACAAGAAGAACGACGAGGCCGTTCTCAATGATTCCACGAGTTACAAGTTATTTATGGAGGTTGCACGGCGTGCTCCTGTGAATACCAAGATGGGCTTCAAGATAATCCACCCTAACCCGAAGGATAATGGTGAAAGCTCGACTCCAGAAGAAGAAGATGAACGATCCTCTCTGGAAAAAGAGGATCAAAGTAATGATGAGGTGTGTATTTCCTTCACTTCATTATAATCAATACCAATGACTGATATAGTTTTGATTTCATCAGTCTTCTGATGAGGATCCGATCGATGCGAAGCTCCAGATCCTGATGGCCAAGTTTTCCAGATCCTTCAAGGCGGGCGAAAACGTGGCCGTCTTTCCGAATCCGAAGAAATCCGGCGAGATCATGGTGTTGACCACCCGCCGATTACGTCAGTGGGCCGGAGATTGGGTAAGTACAATCGAAATTGAATCTTAGACAAAGTTATCATGCTGATAACTTTGTCTTTATGGTCAGGCTGATGGCAAGAAAGGAGTTGACGAGGTCAATCCTCCATCCAATCGGGGATGGAGGTTTGTCCCAGTCGCTGATTACGACAAGGAGCGCCTCCGAATGATTCAAATGGAGGATGGCACGGACGGAGCGTCCGTGAATCAATCGGCTCGAACTCCAGCGAATGTGTCGGGCTCTCCAGGTATCAATATCAACTTATTCGGACCAGGACCCATGCCGTTCAATCAACAATACATATCACCGATGGGTCCAGGAACCAACTGCTCGATTACGCCTCATAATACTTCAGGGCCAAGCGCGACACCTTTTGGACCAGGCGCTTTAGGCCACTCAACCCCTTCAAATCAATTAGAAATTGGACCTTTGTCACCAGCCGGTCGACCCTATCCAGAATTCGAGGAATTCTTGGTTTTCGCTAAAATCCGTCCTCAGATGACCCAGGTTCGAGACGCCTTGGAGCGAGAAGGCATCATCGAATTCGAAAGGTTACTCGACCGAGACTTATACACCGTGGACCGCTTGCGATCTTTTGGAATTCCTTTTGCGCAAGCGGCGGATATCTGGAAAGCTGTACCCGAGTTTAATGAATGGGTGAAAAGAAATTAATGTTGGTCATCTAATGAGAAAAGGTAACTTAGTGACCCCTTGTAATGGTATCTGTTACATCAAATGGTTATATACATTACTCAATGGTTATATACAATACTTTGTTAGTCACAAAAATTAAATCCCCACTCTTCTTTTGTTTTTGGTTGTGCAATGAATTTATATCCCCACTCAGGTATTTTTTAAATGAAGAGCTTTGCTGAGTTGCCAAATGGGTTGTTTGTTGAGTGAAAGTGTGAGAGGCAAATGTGCAAAATGAGTGAGTGTGAAAAATTAAAGGGGAATGATCGAACGACCATTCCAAAAAAAATTAAAACGTAACCTTTGTAGAGATTCAGTGGAACAAAAAAGGCACCAACAGAGATCATCCTGATGATGATCTCTACAATATCTCTCTTTTTCTTTCGGTCTGACTCTCACTGAGTTTCTTTGGTTCAAGATGGGCAATTAACTTATATTTCTATTTGTAATTAGCCAAGAGTTATAAGAAAAAAAAATATATATTTATATTTGTAATTATCAAAGAGTTATAAGAAAAAAAATATATATTTATATTTGTAATTATCAAAGAGTTATAAGAAAACAATTTATTGAAGAGAGATGAGTTTATTAATTAAAGAGTTATAAGCGAAAAAAAAATTGAAGAGAAAAGAGGGATACATCTAAACATGAAATCAGTCACAAGGTACACCTATGTTAGAAGTAACCACACGCGGTATACAACTTGAACGTAAGAGGTGCATCGAAAACCTTCCAAGCGACATCCTTGATCACCTCAATCTTATCTTCAGGATGGGTACGCGTTAAAATTTGAGTTCGTCGGAGGTTTGCTTTTAAGACCCCAAACCCTTTCTCAATCGGATTAAAATCCGGGGAGTAGGCGGGAAGATACAATACCCGGATTCCATGTTCCGCCGCCAGCTCTTTGATTTTGCCACCGTGATGGATAGAAGCATTATCCATTACTAACACAGAGTTAGGTAATGGATATGGCTGCATAACAGGAAGCTACAATATATATTGAAGTTAATTAGCTTCGTTGAAGTCCTAAAAACACATATAATAAATAGAAAACTTACCAATTGACGTTCAAGGAAACGTTCAAAATTCTTACGACGATAGCCACCTTCTCGACACGCCATAGCAAGGACCCCTCCCCGAAAGATGGCTGGTAAAACCGTGAATCGCTTACCGCTTCGGCTCCAAGGGACTCGTTTCGGGCGGTATCCACGTGGCGCTCGAGCATAGTCTCTCTTCAAGGACCGTTCACAAATGGATGATTCATCTATTTACGTAAATGAGAACAGATGATGATGAGATGATGTAGTGAAGACAACATGAAAGAAAGTACATACCGAGAAACACCAGCATATTGGGATGGAGCTCTCCGATCGATCGAATGAAGGTTGCTCTGTTTGGAGCGCTTTGATTCGGATGTACAGTTCTCGTTTTTTTGCGAGTGAGCTTGAGTCGATTTTTCAAGTCGCGGTAAGCAGTTGCTATAGACAGATGAATACCAAACTGCCATCGTATCGCCTTTTGGTACTCATCCAGGTACAGAGTGGGATCCAAATCGAGCAGAGTGAGCATAAAATCCCGCTCCTCGTCCGTCAACTTCGTGTTGCGACCAAGCCGGTTGTATTCGGTTTGATCCCGTACAACCGACAGCGTCTCTTTATAGAGAGCATACCATCGCTGGATCGTGCGTTGAGTGACCGGAGAACGCAGCCGGCGTTGAACAGCTGCGGTTGACTTCCCCTCTCGTAGGTATTGAATGGCGAGGACTTTGAGCCCTGGGTCGTACTTGCCGGGGCGACTTCGCATGATCTAAACCAAATGACCAAAAACGAATGGTGAAAAATTGAAATGGAAAGTGAGAGATACGAACGTAAAAAGTAGGAAACAGGAAGGAAAAGGTGCTCACCGATTGTTTCTTCCCCGACGAGAAGGGGTATGGTTTCGAATGTATTGACTCGGCTTTTCGAATGAGGTGATGAGTGAGATTGAGGTGGAAAGAAGCCCTCGTGAAAAGTTTGATGGGTATACTTTTGGATACACATCAAAATACATAACAATAGAATCTATACTGATTCTATTGAGGCTAAAACTTGGCCAAAAAAAAAAAAAAAAAAACCAAACCGACGACACAAATTATGAAAACGGCTGTACAACTAAAAACAGATTTCCGTCGTCGTACATGTGAAAAGTCAATAAGTTTTGAGGCGTGTTTATCCAGTAAACTTAACGTGAATTTTACAAAAAACGGACATCTTTTCAAGCCTTATATGTACAGTCAAATTCAAAAATGTTGAAATCGAGAGCTCTCAAAAATCAAGAGGTGGACCGTGCGCCACCTGTGAAAGGTGTCAAACTTACCTGCCAGATCGACTAACACACTGTATCCATGAACTTGGTTAATTCCCCACCTCTTATTCTTTGGTGGGGTAGTGGTCAGATGGCGGGACGGCCAGTGCGATGCTGCCAGCAATCTTGTGTTCGACTCGTGCATCGTGTTTGTTTGCCACTTTTTTTTGCTCTACTGATAGAGCGGCCACAAACGTATGCAAACAACAACAATAGCCAAACTTTTTCTTTGTTTTATTTCATGATAACAAACAAATTGAAAAAAGAAAAACTTGAAAAAAAATAATGTCAAAAGAGACAGTCAGTGTGGCTCGAACTCAAAAAGATACAAGCTTCAAAGCGCGATTGATGATGCGTGAGAGGCCCACTACCAAGTGCACCACATAACTTTGGGAGAGTTGGAGTTTATGCTAATTACAATAGCATTCTTGTACGCATATCTAACACCTTTCACAGGTGGCGCACGGTCCACCTCTCAATTTTTAAAAATTCTCGATTTCAACCTTTTTGAATTCGACTGTACCGTAAAATCATTTCACTTGAGACACCCTAGCGGAAACTCTAGAAGGCCTTGGGCCTGAAGTTCACATTTCCCCCCCTGTGGTTGCTAAATTTTAGGAGTACGCAAGGGTGGCCCTATTTTGGCACCAACCTTGCCGTGTACCATCGCCACCAGCTACTTGTCACTGGCAAGTCAAAGACTACCACCAACCTCAAGAAGATTTCAAGCAAATTTCAAAATGTTCTCAATCATGTTCTAACCTAACTTCAGCTGGACATCACACACATGAGAAGATCACACAGTCACCCCCTTGGAAACTGTCTGTGCTAGCCTACCTGAAAACTGTTATATATTTGGATTTTTTACATCCCATTATTGATTTTGCAACTCAAAATAGGTTTTCTGTCCTGCAATATTTAATTCACTACACCAATCATGTTTTCTGTCCTCCAATATTGTTTTCACAAGTCAAAACAGGTTTTCTGTCATCCAATGATGAATTTGCAACTCCAAATATGTTTTCTGTCCTCCAATTTTGATTTCACAATTCAGAATATGCTCACAAATGGCACCTACATGAATGTTCTCTCACCAAGGGGCTCCAAGGACGGAAAATCCCTGTGGCCTTGGTCCTCTTCACCTTGATACAGGATCCCCCAGCCAGTGAGGGGCCCCAAGGGCAGAAAAGCCCCAAAGCCCTGTGGTCTCAGTCCTCTTCACTTTGATACAGCTGAAGGACCCCCAAGGGACAACAAGCCCCAGCTTCCAATTATCTGCTCACCTGACCAGAATTGGCTGGGGGCCCATGACATGTCAAGGCTTTGCCTAAATTTTGCCTTATGCAACAGGGATGCACTGAAGAGCCAAATCCAAATCTTTGAAGGTGGTTGCCTGTTTCATTTTGGTCCATAGAACTGTCCAGATGGTTGCAGCTACCATATGAAGCTCTTCAAGTCCTTTGAATTTCTCTAAAATTTGGTTTAAATCTCTCCCAATTGCTTTGAAAACTCATTGAGGTTGTGGTAGTCTCTGGCCTGCCAGTGGCTAGTAGATGGTGGGAGTTTAGAGTGCTTCCATATCCTTGGTGCGACCGCTGTAAGTGAAACTGACAACAAGTCACATCATTCAGTGCCTCTTGTCTGAGAAAGGGGATGGCGGTTGGGAAAAAAGGGCATAAGACAAGAACAAAAATTTGACTATTTGATAATGAAATAAGAAACCACAGCTGACTGAAGTAATAGTAAACAATGTGAGTATAAGGTAATAGGGACCTGAAACATGAGTGAGTGATCAGAGGAAGTTGGTGCACCTGTTAGAAGGTGGCAAAAAAAAGAAAATAAATTCAGTGAGTGAGAAAACAACTACAAGCACAAATAGCATCTATCAATGTAGTATACAATTCTCTAAATCTCATAGGTTTACAAGATATCTGACTAAATGTGACTGCCATCAATTATGAGAAGCTTGCTCTTCATTGAGCATGAAGTGGAAAATCAGGACTTTAGCTAAGAAGTAATGTGCAAAGATCAATAAAAAGGGAATATAGAACATGTGACTTGCTGGGCAGGTTGTATGCACATTGTGCCGGGTTTATAGGGTGATTACTAGTGTATAATAAACCCCTATCTCAATATTTAAGGACCTAACAGCATCAAAAGCCATGCCATAAATTGGTATTGTACAGAGAGTTTCACAGATTCTCTAGGGAAGCGCTTGAGGTATCAAAAAAAGACCCTCCACATCCCTGATGACGTACAGTACGGCTATGAGCATATTTGGGTTGAATTTTTCATGGTTTATTCAATTGTTGAGATGTATGGTTTGTGGGGATTTTTGATGAACAGGTTGGAAATTATGGGATGAGTGAGGTACAGAATGATTTGGGGTCTAAGCCAAAATAGAACACATTTGGCCTATTTTGGCTTGCATGTAGAGAATTGCCTTAGCTAAGTATGTGTTTGGGAGTGACAGCTGTGCATAAATCCCCCCAAAATTCTTGTACAGTAACCTCCAAGTGGTTTTTGTAATCACTCAGTTCTGAAGCAGTACTGGGGCTTTTTCTATAGGCAGAAACATTGTCAACTTACTGTTGACTATCTGATCATACACTCCTAAATGTTTCCAAGCATGAAGACTTGTACCTTGACAGATTCCAAAAGAGGAAGAATTATTGGAATGCACAAAGCTGGGGCTGCAGCCACAAAGATAGCTATGCACCTTGGACATCCCACAACAACTCTCTATTCAATCATCTCTGAATTCAAAAAGTATCACAAATTATCAGCATCAAAAGCTCCTGGAAAAAGCAAAAAAATTCAAAAGACAATTTTGAAGAACTGAGACATATACTTGAACAAGATAGACAATCTCCTCTTTTCCAAATCACCAATCAATTGACAATCAAAGCCAGCAAAACCACAGTCAGGAACAAGATACACACATTTGGCTTTCATTCTTGTATTGCACAACACAAGCCATTTCTGAATGACAAAAAGATCAACAATAGACTTGAGTTTGCTAGGGTTCATAAAGACTGGACTGTTGAAGATTGGAAGAAATCAATCCGGACAGATGAGTCTTCTTTTAAGATAGGGAAAAATTTCCGACAGGTCTGAGTTTGGCAACAAGTTGGGGAAGAGTAAAATAGTCAATGTCTAGCTCCAACTTTAAAAAGTGCAAGGATGCCAGTCATGATCTGGGAGGCCTTTGTAGGATCTTGGAAGCTTAATATGGTAGTCATGGAGCCAAAAAAACGCCCTGGTTCCAACTTTGTGGAACAGGGTTACAATCAAAGCTTACAAAACTTCCTTGACTCTTACCCCAATTCTGGAAATCTTTTATTGATGGAAGATGGTGCCCCATTCCATTGATTCTTAGTCTCAAAAGCCTGGAGGATTAATCATTCTATTCAAAAGCTTGAATGGCCAGCAAATAGCCCGGATCTCAATCCAATTGAAAATATATGGGCTCGGATGAAAGATGCCATCTCTACCAAGTATACAATAAAGAGTATTGGTCAAATGAAGGCGGTTTTACAATCTGAATGAGACAAAATTCCCAAAAGCAATTTCAATGAGCTTGTGGCTTTGATGCCAGATTGTATTCAAGCTGTGCTTCAAGCACATGGTGGTCACACCCAGTGGTAAATGAGATTGAAAGTACATTATTCATCTCCTTGATCTAAATCAATCTGATAGTCTCTTTTCAACTCCCTCAACTCCTTTTATTGATACAGATTCAGAATCAGGGGCTCAGAACTCAGAACTCTCAACCATGACCACCATGACCACTCTCACTTATTCAATGATGCTCATTTTACTGCAACACTACACTTGTTCATCAACATGACATGTTTTTTTTCATCTGAATGCTCATTTCAATTCCTCTTATAACTACACATGTTGATCAACAACACATGTCCCTTTTGCATCTGCATACACTTGTCTTATATGTCTATATAGTTATCTACAAGAATGATTCCTTGTTCATCAGTGTTCCATTGTTTTTTGAGTTGATTGACAAATTCATATTGGTTTGCTTCAAGTAATGTTTGTAAGATGGCTAGAGAACTGATTGAAGAGAAATTGGATGTTGATGATGATCCTGATCAGAACTTTGCAATATTCACTACATTTTGAATTGATGATCATAAACTGCTCCTGAATATTGCACGTCTCTAGATGGTTGCTAAATGAAAGAGACAAGTTGAAAATTCAGTATTAAATCTTGGGTCATGAGAGTAAACGTAAAACTTGAACCACTTGGAATTGGGAGATTGGGTGAAGCAAACAGCGGGACTCCATTTTATAATGGTCTTATATAATCACTCAAAAGTTTTTAGTGGAAACAATTGAGGAGGATCTTGGTGTTGGGTTTTGGCCCCAAACCCAATGGTTACAAATGCTAAGCATGGGGACATGTACATCATGGTTTATGGAACACTGTTGTGGATGCTATAATGGCTAAAATGAGTATAACCATACTGAGATCTGAAGGGGTGAAATTATAGAACTGTGTTTTAGTAGTGTAAGAGAACCATATTTTGGTAGTTTAAGAGAACTGTATTTTAGTATAATACTTTTAGATAATGAAATAGATTAACAACAAAAAATATGTGGTCATTTTTTGTTAAGATTTTCTTGGGACACAAATAAAACAAAAGTGAGACTAGGCAGCTGAGAGGGAATACAAGACACACTGGCTTGCATTTGGAGTTAATTTTGCAGAGCTGAGTCTGTTGTAGCTCTTGTTAGAGTTTCACTCCAAATTCTTCTATTCTTCTCCTTACACCTGTACCAACTTCAATAATATAATAGTCTATCAATTTCTGGATATGGAGTTGGAGAGAGAAACTTTTGCAGATCTTGACACCAATTGAATGTAGGTCCACTGCTATGGTGTGTTGAATGGTAGAGATGGAAATATGATAGAAAAAACAAACAGGTATATAGGGACCCAACAAAAAGGAGATTTGTTTTGCATGGTTACATAGAGACAATCCCACAGTGGGCATGGGATGCCAAAAATATATTTACAAGGTTTAAAAAGTGAGGTATGATTTACAACTTTCAAGCAGTGTCTGATACCCATTTTGGGTCCAATTTTTTTTTGACTTGAACCCCACTATTTTTATTGAAGAATTTTTTGGTAGTCATTATTCATTTCAAAGAATTGAGATATGTGTCTTATACATATTCATTGTCCTAACCTCTCATGGTGTACACTTCTCACTGAGCATGAGTTCTTGTTTTGTATGTCTTTATTCTCAAATCAATTCTTTCTCTCTGTTCCATTAAGCTCAAAGCAATGTTTTTGTGTCATGATTTGCAAGAGTCACATATATATGTGTGCTTCCCAAATTCAATCTATGTCTAGAGAGAGTTGTACTTATCCCCTTGTTGTTCATGCTTCAATTTGTTTCCCTGTGCAAACTAATCAATTGCTTTATCATATGGACACGTGGATGGCAAACTTACAAGGTAACTGAAAAAAGGAACCTGAAATATAAATTGAATTTAAATCTGGGCGAAAAACCTAAGGCATAATGCCTAGGTATATAATTGAATTCATAATAATGACAACACCCTCTCCGACCCGCCTAATAGGTAATCAGAAGAGTGGTGAAGTAGGAGGGAAAAAATAATTGTCAGTATAATGGAACAAAATCTGCCCAGACAAGAAACAGTTTATAATAAACAGGAATGTAAACTAATGCTTTAATAAGCATTCTGATAATAGCTTTCGAATAAGGTAATAATTACCATTATAATATTCCTGAGAATAATATTCTCAAGACAATAATATTGTAAAGACTCACATTAAATGAAAGAGACATTTGCTCCAACATGGGACGTACAACCAATCACGTGATTTTGATTTTCAGGCAATCGTAGTGCGACATGCCCACAAACATAAATTAAAAATGCCTCTGAAGACCATCTTCCTGCACTCTTGATGTAATCCATCGTAGCCCCTGCTTGAGCTAACGCTGTAGCACCACCAGAGCATAAAGAGTGTCCAGAAAAAGATTTGTCAAAATACTTATGAAATCTTGATAAAAACCATTTCCTCGAAGGAGGAGAACCAGAAGATGTAATGAAAAGTTCTTGAGATGCGATAAATAATTTATCTCTCGAACGTAAATAGGATTTAAGAAGTTTTACCGGACAAGCTGAGGTGTTTTCAAAAGATTGGATGATAATTGGGGCACCTTCAAAAGGAGAATCACTTTTCGAATATGGAAGAAGGTATTGAATAAAGTTTTGGCATGAAGAAAATTGGATTGAGGAGCGGAGAATGATTTTCTTGGCATCGTAAAGATAGGCGGAATCTGGAACTGTCATCTCTCCCAAACGATGAAGACCGCCGAAACCAATTCCTGACATGGCCAGAAATAATCTGTCATCGTGACTATTCGAAGATTGAGATACTACAGATTGGATTTGAATAAGAGAGAGCGGGTTCTTTCTGACGACCGGTTTAGACCAATTCTTAATGCAGCTTTTCATTGTATCTTTAACATCTTGATGTAAAGTGTAACAGTGAACCGATGGAAAATTGAGCTTGAATATATAATGAATACCAACTAAATACGCACGAACTGATCTTGGAGAAATCAAACGGCTAGCAAAAGAAACGTAATTGCATAAATTTTGGACAGACGGATTAAGAATAAGGTTGAAAAGAATACAGAAATTTGCAAAGCTTTTAAAACCAGATTTGTATTTGATAAGAGATGATTTTGAAATGGTAGAACGACGATCTTCGGTAGATAATTTTTGTAAATCGGATAAAGAGATATTTTTAATAGGTGACTTTTTCATTGAAGATCTACCCATTGTTGAACATGAGAATTTGAAATTGAAAGATTTGAATCCAAACCACCAGATGAAAGAGATGGATTGATGTTGAGATATGAGATTGAAGTTGCTCCAATAGATAGGCAGAGTGATTTGTAAGATTCCTCCGATAAAAGCACCTTCTGTCTTGAAAGACTGTCAGCTGGAAGATTAGTAACACCTGAGACATGCATAACACGAACATCAGCTTTAGCAACCAACAGTCAATTAATGCAATAACGAAATAAAGGTCTAACTATCCAATTAGGACAGTGAGAACTGAAAAGATCAACCACTAATTTGTTGTCTGAATGAACAAAGATCTTCTTTGAACCATTATTGATCCCAATATCAATGGCTGCGATAACACCTAACAATTCAGCCCAATAAATATTACAATCTGGAGGTGGAAGGATGAAATAAAAACCTAAACTCTGCCCTGGCTCCCAAACGCCTATGCCTGTCATGCAAGCATCAGCAAAAAACACCGAATCTGCATCTTGAAGACCCCATCTTGATGATTCTAAAACTTTGACACCATTGGAATCCTTAAAAAACTTTATTAACCAGCGTAAATCGTTTTGAATCTCTTTATTCACATTAATTTGAAGATGTTTTTTCAACTTCCCGACGATCTTCTCGTAAGAACTCTGCAAAGCAAATCTTCCCCAAGGCATTGAAGTGCAACCCCACGACAAATGTCCTAATAACTCCTGCCATTGTTTTAAAGAATGTCGAGGAACTGCAACAAAATCTTCAACTGTTTTAATTAAATTTAATTTCTTATCAGGATGTAAGTAAAATATCATTTTCTCGGAATCAAGCACATGACCAATGATTTCAATGATTGGACCATGGATTTGCTTTTTCCATACCCATGGAATACTTAATTCATCAAAGAGTTGAAGAAGTTTTGCTTGAGGAGTTGGAATACGATGCCCTTTGAAATTAACAAAATGCCTTGCTGATCAAACCCCCCAAACATCATCCATCATATTATTCATATACTTGATACCAAAAACAAATTCTGCAATCCAGAGAACTAAAGAAAAAGCTCCACACCAAATGTGCGGAGAAGCTGAAGAACCAAAAGTTAACATAAAGTCTGCTCTGAATTTCTTTTTAATCCTATAAATTTGACGAATTTGATATTGTTTATGTAAAGGAATAATTCGAAAAGCGCTTTCGACATCGGATTTGAATAAAACTACAGAACCAAACTCCTTCTTCATGTCGATAAGGAAAGGAATAAAAGTTTTTAACGAATCATAAGTAACTTCAATCTATATACTTAAAATAATGTCCTTCACAATCGTTGTCTTACAAAATTGATAATCAAACCAGTTGTTTTTCCACTACAACATGAATGACTCATTTAATTGTTTCTCCCTGGCGACACGCAACGCCGTGCTCCTTCACCTTTACTCTTTTTTACACTATCTAAATCACACCGATTATCTGCTTCCACAAGTCGTAGCCTGACATTTAAGCCTGCTTTAAATTTGCACATAATGTAATCTATTTGCTTGCCATTGCCCCACAATATCGCCACGCTCGATATTACTCGAAGTAGCTCCTGTTACAATCCCTAACAGTCACTGTATTGAGGTTACTTCATTCCTTTTCACTCCATATCCACAGCAACAAAAAATGGGCTTCTGGCCATGGCTTGAACACCGGCTCCTAGACTTTCCTAGAAGGCCCCGGCGCTTTATGCGCCATGCCCATAGAGCCCATGTGGTTCAAGGTCTATGACTTACATTCATTCCTATCCAGCGTCTTCTACACTGAAATCTTACCCACTTTACCCTTTCCTCTGTCCTTGAGCCCGGTCCCGTTTTATTTGCCTCCTGTAAATGGCTGATCCTGCATCTTTCACCTCACCTCTTAATACTACCCGATCAGCCACTTCCGTTCCCGTGTATATAACTTTTCATCTCGCCTGCCATTCAACGTCTCCTACGGCCAATCCCTTCTATTCATCATAGCCTACTCTCGATCATCAATCTCGCCCCCTTCTTATTCTACCGGTCCACACTACAAATCCCTACTGCCTGCACCCCGTTTTCTGCCGTCAACACTTTCTTTGTTTTTTTTCCTCTCTCTCATGCCATCTAAAGCTTTTCTTTTTTCTACAACCTATCCTACTCGCCACTTTTCTTTCTCTAACTTTCTACTATCACCATTTCTGTTCCATTTTTCTCTGCCTGCCCTCTTGCTTTCTGCTCTCCTCGCTCCAAGTTTTGCTATATAAGCCGTTATCCCTTTATCTCTCTTCCCCATTTTTTATCTCCAGTTTCCCCCAACTACTTTCACTGCCAAAGTTCCTCATTGTTGCGTCACTACCACCTTACGCATGGCTTCAACCTCAACTTCCACAAACGTTCCACCACGTCTTTCGCACCCTGTCACTGTTTCCGGTGTTGTAGAAAACTCTGGCGTCGTACGTCCTCCTTTGTCTTTCGCTCTTCATCTACTGACTTCTCTGCCAACAGCTTCCTCCCAGTGACAACCGCAAGTTTTCATTTCGATCATGTACTGTCTCAATCACTTGCAACGGATGGGATAGTGATCGTGCTCGCGAGTACGACGGTGTCCTTACTTCTCACTGCGCACAAACTGACGAACCCCTCGAGGCACATTGCTATGTTATCAAATCCCGGTTCCTACCCGACGCCACTTCTGCCATGTATACTATGTATCACGAAGCTGAACATAAGATCTTGGTCGGCTCTAGTGAGTCATTTACCGGGGTGTTGCACAATAATACGGCAATTACTGGCTTGGGCATCGTACATTCCAAGACCACAATACCTGATGACGCTACTGGCAAAGAAACGCTTTGCTTTGTAATGAAGCACGTCGATTATAAACCCGAGGTTAGTTCTTCCTTTAACAATCCCTGTCCTGATACTTACTATATTATGCAGACACGAAAGAATTATGCTTTTGAGATCGAGTACCGTATACGCCCTACTCGAAACCTTGAAAAAAGTCAAGGCTTGATTCAGTTACACCGCGAGACCTTGATCAGTGGATTTATAGTCGACTGGGATGATAACAATTGCCGTTGGATTGTAGAGGTCTGTAGTTATCTGCTGCGTTCTCCTTCCCTGTTCCTAACGTAGGCTTGATCTTGCAGGTCACTGGCGTCAGTTTATGCACTGGCCGACAAACCTCTGGCACCACACCTGCCAATCCGGGTCCTCAGGTTACTCCATCTGGCAGAGTCCGCGCCAAAAAGTAAGTGTCTTAGCTGGTTTTCTTTATACTGTAACTGACACTATCTATCCAGGTACGTTCCGCCTTCCACGCCTACTAAGCCTCCGTCCCCAACAATTACTCCAGATCCCACAGGTAAACGCAAGGCCATCATCCCTGAGACACCATTGCACGCCGAGGACAACGTGGAAGTAGATACTGAGGAAGACGACTGTGAACCGGTTAGCTCTCCACCACTTCCTCCAAAGCCAGCCAAGAAGATTCCCAAGCCCCGTGCTAAGAAGCAGAAGCCGCAAGCACAGTGAGAGTAACCCATGATTCATTGTTCTCTCGCTCTCTTCCTTCTGTCCAATCTACTTAATACTCTTTAGCTATTTCCCTTTCCTGTCTGTCATTGTAAACTGTTGAACTTCCTATATTGATTAATGTTTTGATATCCGTTCGATACAAGTTATGCAATGATACTACTGTCGCATTATACCTTGACCAATTGTTCCTAATTGTGCCTTTTCCAAAAAAACCGTCGCTGGTCTTTCTCCAGTTCCTGAAAATGCAAGATCAGTCATTAATTACTTTCTTTCAATCATCAAATGTCCCTGTTATCATTTATCCATCTCTACCTCTTCCGTTCACATTGATCTCCTTTTCCTGTTCTATCTCCTTTTCCTGTTCTATCTCCTTTTCGTTCCAATTCTTTCAATCCATTTTTTTCTATACCTGCTCCATTCTTTTTCCATAGCACTTTATCTCTCTATCCTTTTCCTCTTGCTATTACACCAAACTATTCGCATTCTCAATACTCATTCACTGACTGTCGCTCTCAGTCATCGAATTATCTTTTTCCTCACAATTATAATGGTCAACAACGGTCTTGCTGTTAGGAATACTTCTGAAAACAATGAGGTTTCCCTTTTGCGTCGTTTTCAAGGTGAAATGCCCTTTGATGTTGGTCGTTGCGATGATGTATGTAAGGATTGCGGAGCCCTCCATTGGAAACTCGAGCGTCCGAGGAAGACCAAAAATTCTAAAACTTCAACGTTTTCAACGTGTTGTCAGCGCGGCGCTGTCAAGTTACCAAGTGATCATTTTGAGAATGATTTAACGCCGGAATTCCTTCAACGGTTGCTAACTGATCAGGATAAAGGTAAGCTTCATGACTTCTCTTATGACGATAACTCTGCTAATTCCAAAATCCAGTTTCTAAAGACTTTCGAAAGGACATACGGAGATACAACAACGCACTCTCATTTGCTTCGACAGCTGCAAAGCAAGACAAGACCGTTGCTGGCAACAAAGGCTCATGGACCTATAAAATTGCTGGACGACTCACTCACAGGATTGGCTCTTTACTACCAGAGCCAGGAGCCCCACGCAAATTCGCGCAGATGTTTATGTTTGGGGACTACGGCGATGGAGATGGACTAGCACGTAGTGCTTTTGTCGGCGGGGACTTGGACATTACTCTTCTCAATCGCTTTCAAACTTTCATGTACGCGTTTAATCCTTTCGCCAAGATGTACAAATCTGCAGAGGCTTTATCCAAGGAGCTTCCCATCAAAACAATTAAAATTCGGTCCATGCCGATCGGTTCTCGCGATGCAAACCGGTACAATTTTCCTACTTGCGAACAAGTCGCCGTGGTCATTGAAGGCGACGGCGTCATTGGTTCTCAGGACCGCGACATCATCCTTCGAAGAGTTGGCGGGAAACTGCGTCGTATCTCAGAACTCAACACTAATTATTTTTCTTTACGATACCCAATTTTCTTTATGTTTGGGTCCCATGGATGGGACGAGTATTATCGCAACATGGAGTCACGACGTGAGTACATGGCATGTTATTTCTAGACTGATCACCGCTGACACTCTTTTCGCTTAGGGCCTAGCCATAAAGTGTCTAACTTGGAGTGGTTTGCGTATACATTGTTTTCACGTACTGGCGTCTTTTCAGCTATTCTCCGAGGAGGACGTCTGTTCCAAGAGTACGCTGTAGATATGTACGTCTGCATCGAAAATGCCAGAATGAAGTTTTTCAAACTCAACCAGAAGAAAATTCGAGCCGAACTTTACTCTGGAGCAACCGATGCTCTCCGCAACAACGATTTCGCCATAGGAAAACGGGTGATTCTCCCGTCAAGCTTTATTGGTGGTCCTCGCGCTATGCAAGAGCTATATCACGACGCTATGGCATTGGTCCAAGCCTATGGTCCTCCTAGCTTCTTTATAACCATGACCGCCAACCCCAAGTGGCCCGAAGTCACAGCGGAGCTTCTCCCTGGACAAACCGCAGAGGATCGCCCCGACTTAGTAGCCAGGGTCTTTCGAATGAAGCTGCAGGAAATGCACTACGACGTTCATAAGCGGCATAGACTTGGGAAAAATATTTCCAACGTTGATACTATCGAATTCCAGAAGCGGGGCAATCCGCATGATCATTCCGTTCTAATCAATGACCGTAACGCCACGCCACGGACTCCAGTTGAAATTGACTTAACTGTCTCCGCTGTTATTCCCGATCCTCATGACTCTCCAATACTGTACGATTTGGTTACCCAGTACATGCTGCATGGGCCCTGTCACGCCGGTAAACGGTGCTGGACGGGCACTCGATGCAAATATGGTTATCCAAGACCTTTTACAAACACGACTATCATTACTGACGAAGCATATCCAGCCTACAGAAGGCCCGATGACGGTCAGACTTTTATCAAGGATGGATACGTATATACTAACCGGGATGTCGTGCCTTACAATCCTTTTCTGCTACTAAAATTTCGGTGTCATATCAATTGCGAAGCCACCACCGGAATGAGATCAGTCAAGTACCTGTACAAGTACATAAGTAAAGGGCATGATAGACGGGTTTTGAAGTTGGAGGTTGAAAACGAACCTGACGACTTTGTCGATGGCCGAGAGCTCGCCGCTGCCGAAGGCAAGTACAGTCATTAATCTTCTCCATGCTGTTTCTAACTTTGCCCTATCTTAGCTATCTGGCGTTTGTACAGGTACGTATTATCGGGCCGATCTCCAGCTGTCACTCGACTTTTACTTCATCTCGAGAACGCACAGTTGGTTTATTTCGATAACGCTGAACAGCTCCAAAACAACCTGGACTCAGGGAAAGCCGCACGAACGACTCTGACCGAATTCTTTGCCATCTGTCAACTCAACCCCATTATACCCAAAACAAACCTACGTACTCGGACACTCCTTTACACTGAGATGACTCGCCACTACTGGTGGAATAAAGAGGTTAAGAGGTGGCAAGAGCGATTCAACAATACTGTATCGGTCAGCCGATTACATTTCGCAGGACCCAGCCATGGCGAGCGATACTATTTGCGGCTGCTTCTCACTCATGTCCGTGGGCCCACATCGTTTAAAGACCTAAGGACTGTTAGCGGTATCACTTTCCCTTCATACCGTGCAGCAGCTGATGCATTGGGTCTCCTGATGAGTGATACTCATCTTGACGCGTGCCTCACGGAAGCCGCTACTTGGAAAACTGGACGTCAGCTACGTGAACTGTTTGGTCTAATTTTAGTTCATAGTCCCCCAGCAAATCCCATGAACTTGTGGACCCATCACCTAATCAATCTATCCGATGACTGCGAGTTCCAACTTGCATTGGTATCGCCACACTTAAAACCCTCTCAAGTCCAAATCGACAATTATGCATTGTCGCTTGTGGAATCAGTCATTGCCCATATGGGCAAATCGCTCTCCGACGTGGGCTTACCAGCGGTAAATGATGCATTGTTACAAGAAATAGGTGGTCCTACGTTGTACGATGACGACCAATTAGCCACCCCATCGGCCAGCCGGACCTTGGTCCAATCTATGCTCACGTCTCTAACAGCCGAGCAACGCAATGTTTTTCAGGCAATTCAAAGGAAAATCTCTGATGCTAATGGCGGTATGATGTTTGTAGACGGGCCTGGTGGATGCGGTAAGACATTCTTGCTAAACCTGTGTCTCCACTACTGCAATGCGAATTCTATACCATTTATTGCTGTCGCTTCCTCTGGAATCGCCTCCCTTTTGCTTTTGGACGGCGGAACTGCTCACTCCAAGTTCGGTATCCCGCTTACAATCAACGAAACCTCGATGTGTAGTTTTACCAGGACTGACAAGGCTGGTAAGATGCTGATCGCTGCCCAATTCATGGTTTGGGACGAAATATCTATGATGGATAAGAATGCAATCGAATGCGTCGATCGGTCCCTTAAGGATCTTCGGCAATCGGATCTTCCCTTTGGAGGGATACCAGTCCTATTTTCTGGCGATTTTCGCCAAATTCTACCAGTAATAGTCCATGGAACACTCATGGATTCTGTCAGAGCCTGTTTCAAGAGGTCTTATTTATGGCAATCTGTTGAACGATTCCAGCTGACCAAGAACCTGCGACTCAATACACTCGCAATTAACCAAGCAGCGTTCGGTCAGTGGCTTTTGGACCTCGGCTCTGGAAAACTACAGGACAATAGTGTGCAAGAGCTGGACATGCAGCATGTTAAGATTGAACATTTCAAACCTACCCAACAGTTTGATAAAGACCTCATTTACCGCTTATACTCCAATGTTTTAGAATTAACTGATGCCAAGAAGTGGTCTGAGTTAGGCCACTATTATGCAACAAGAGCGGTTATTACGCCTCTGAATCGCACCGTCGACACGATCAACGCTTTCATGCTCAGCTGTCTCAAGACAAAGGCAAAAGTCTACGCATCAGTGGATGAAATGGACGTCGATTGGGCTGAACAAGTCAGTACAGAGGTTCTCAATTCTTTCAACTTTCCTGGCTTTCCAGATCACTCGCTGCCGCTCAAGACTGGTTCAGTAGTAGTCGTCCTTAGAAACCTTAACTTGAAGCAGGGATTAAGCAATGGCACAAGGTTGTTAATTACCGAGACCGACCACAATGTCTTGAAATGCATTGTAACCACTGGACCTCGAGCAGGCCTAGCCCTTTGCTTGCCAAGAATGAAGCTTCATCACCCGGGCAGTCCGGCTGTGCCTATTGCTTTCTACAGGCTCCAATTCCCAGTCACCTTGGCCTTTGCGATGACAATCAACAAAGCTCAGGGTCAAACGTTGGATGAGGTTTGCGTTGTTTTGCCAACGCCAGTCTTTGCCCATGGACAATTGTACGTAGCTTTGTCTAGATGCAGGTCAGCTGCTAACACAATTGTTTCCATACCTGGCCACGTAGACATCCTCTCAACTACTAATGTGGTGTCCCTTGAAGCCATTGATTGAAAGATTGTAATTTTGTCCGCGTTGCCTGTGCCTTAGCTGTTACCGTCTTTCTCATTGTATCATTCCATGATTTTATTGTAATATAATCTGTTTTCAAAATTATTCCCTGGCCCAAACTACAAGTTGGCCATTTATTTAATGACCGAAGCAGACCAGACTATGATGGCAGAGATGGCAATTTTGTTTTTCTGCCTACTTTCATAGGGGGCATATCCAGTTATATAGTACACCAGCAGACAGTCAACATCGTTCACGACCATACTCGATTTCCAATACCATTATAATATACATTCATCGCTAAACCAAACCTTCAAGCAGCATAACCATTATAGATAATGGATTGTCCTTCTGCGGATCGACTCTTTACGTATCCCTATGAGCGTTTCCCGGCCACGTGGGGCGGGACAGTCAAGGTCACAAGCTTAGTAAGTCAAAGTACCCTGGGCCTTTTCAAGTACTGATCCTTATCTCACACAGCTCGAAATGTCACATTCCCGAAGGCGTTACAACGTAATGATCACTAATGACAATGAAAGTGTTGATGTGAACTCCGAGGTCCATGTCTTTCAAGACCGACATGAACTCCCACTCCTGATAGGCAAATGTTATAGTCTTCAAGGTTCTGTCATATGCAGTGAAGATCGGCGCATTACAACACTATGGTTGGAAGAACGGGATCTCCGGAACCCCCGAAGTGAGTATGAGCAACGCGGTATACTCATACATGGCAAGGGAATGGTCCTATCGGACATCGCGTTTGAAGGCGTTGGAATAGAGCCAGGTTGGAGAATTGCTATCATAAAACACAGGGAGCAGGAGCTTTCGGTATGTCATGCCTTACATTATTCCGGGACCCAAGTTAACGTAATATTATAGTCTCTTACTTTTGTAGAATTTGAAATGGAATACCTATATACTACCGAGGTCAGGCGCGGTATTCACAATTTGACGCGCGGAGACATAGTGACCATTGCAGGTACAGTCATTGGTAAGGAACCAGGTGCACAAATGTGGCTCAGTGAGGTATGGATTACATCAATAACTAGATATAAAGTACATAACTAATACTTTTGCAGCTTTACGATATCATAGTGAATACTGGTGGGAGTGCAAGGAATAGAGTTCGACCCAAAAACTGAGAACCACGCGCTAATAAGCTTCCATCTAATCCATAATGCGGTTCTATGATTGGGCACCTGGCAATGATTACCCTCTCTCATTCACTTTTTATTTTAGTTTGTATAGACTGTATACTGTAGATACCTGTATTACAATATTGTTATAAACCAAGTTGCTTATAATAGGAGTCAAGCAATGAAGTGAAGGCCCAATATTGAGTATTGCATACAGGCCTATATTGATGCCCTGTTTTTCTGTACTGGTAACTCGCCTTGCGCTTCCGTTGCCACTTTTACCCTTTATCACTATTGAATTATATTACACAGATACCTGTACACTGTGCCGGTACCGCAAGGGGTGGTTGGCCACCCACTACCTCGTATTATCTTTATCAATAATATCATTAGGAGATGGTCTTCCAGCACTCATATTCGAGCATACCCGCATTTTTAACAAATCTTTTTTGGAAACCATGAGAAGTGGAATAACTTTCATCCCTTGAAGAAGGGTTGAGAATTCTTCTGAAAAGCGGCCTTTATCAATTTCTTCCTGACATTGTTGTTCGAGGAGAAGTTGATGTTTGACGCAGGAGATATGATTTGGACCTTCTACAACTTCAGAGGATGGAAGCGCCGAGCTTGGCCAAAAACCAATACGTAAACCTTTTAATACAGAAACCACAAAAGGTCTGTTTGGATGATTAATTAAAAGAATTTCTAATTTATCGACGTTGATAGGAGTTTTAATTTTAAAAAGATAATGATATTGCTTGAGAATAAACGCTGCATCCTTATCTTCTTCCAGCGGAGGCGCATCCGGAAATGGCCTTGCATAAAGACTGGATTCAATCGCAGGAGAGCAACCTATTGGATTCACACCATCCCAAATATAACCTCGCAAAAATCTCTGATCCGGATCTGATCCTGGGTTAATTTCGTTGTCTACAGAAATTAGTGCTGGAGAAATGTTCCTAGAAATAACTTAGAAGTCAGTTTCTCATAACAAAAATAAACTGACTCCTGAAAGAAAAACGAAATAAGACAAAAAAATACAAAACCAACCGGATAACAGAATTTTTTCCTTTATTCATGTTTAAATCCTGGGTGCTCTTTCCTGCATCCCTTGACATTACAACGGTGGATTTGTCGGCATTTTGGACCATATTTACAGCGGCCGCATAAGTTCCACTCAAAACAAAATTGTTCTGGCTCCTTAGCATCCCCGGTATCTTCAATTCCCAAAGTACCTTTGTGTTTATAATCAGGATTGAAGAAATTCTGTGAATTTGTTGGAGGACCTTTAGGAGAAAGGTTCAATGGAAAAGTATTGGCTCTGTTCCTACTTGAATTATCAAAATTGCGAAATTGGGAATTGCCTTGAAAATTCTGTTGAAAATTGCTTGAAGAGGCTGAATTACTAGTTGAGGCCAAAGGCTGTCTTCGAAAAGCGCCATCCATATACTGAGTTTTGAGAGTAGATAATTTTGGATGGTCCCAATCCGCAAAGGAAAGGCTTCTATTAGAACCAAAACTCCCTCTGAGAGCAGCATCAAAATTAGAAACACATGTCCAATCAGCCTGGACTCCATTCGACATATGTTGATCCTTAATGAATTCAGCATATTTAGCAAAGTCTTCATAGCAACTTGGAAAGGCTTCTTGATATGTTTTTTGAAGAATATCAAAATAATAATACCATTCCTGAACATCATTAAGTTCTCTGGATAACATTTTATTCTGGAGTTCAAGTTTCTTGTCCTGGCCACCCACTGTAAGAGCAGGAGCCATACCCTTCTTAGATTGAATAAATTCTCCTTTGATTCTACGGAGATCAATGTATCTTCCTTGTAATAATTCTTTTGAAAGGTTATTTGGAAAATTAGGCGGTTTAACTGAATTGTTGAAACTTTTAACCGCTTGAGATAAACTCAACGCATAACCATTTCTAGCATTAGCAAATCTGATAGCACTTTTGGTATAATTTCCTGTTGAATTAGGCCCTTCTTTAGTTCTCGGGAAAAAATCCCATTTCTTCTGAATCTTAGCCAATTTCCCATCAGATCCTGAGATAAAGGAGTCACTGCTCTCGGAGTCTGACTGATGATTTTTGTCAAACCTTGATGAAGACTTATGACGATTGTCCAGTAAGTTCCTGACTTTCTGGGCATCATCAATCTGTTGCTGAGAAAGAATAGGAACGTTGTTCTCATCCCTGATGATGGGGGCAACAGAAGATCAACGAGAGCGATCAGGGAGGCGGGAACGTTGAGACCCATGAATGCTAGTGTTATTGATCGGAAAGGTCGGATTCTGGGAAAGATCAAAGACATATACAGGATCTTCTTCAGAGACAACTGGTCTTGTTGGAACAGGACTGCTGTGTTGAAAAACAGGTTGGTTTTCATCCTTGTCCAATTGAATAAGGTTTGATGCATATTTCGACCATTGTCGATACCAATTGGGTGAATTATAAGGGACGATCTGAGCATATTGCAATCTAACCCAAGACATCGGTTTCCCACTGGAACCGTTCCCGGCAATATAAGTAGACGTGAGAGCTGATAACTTCTCATTAACGTCCCTTGCTTGATTGTAGTCGAAACTATCATCCTCAGACATTTAATAAGGGACAAGACTGAACTGATAAGTTCTTTAAAGTAGATGAAGTGATAGAACGTTTGAATCTTTACGAAAAAATAAAGGTAAAGAGGAAAAGAAAAGATGAGGATGAACTTGGATGAAATTCAGACAGGTGGTAACAGCCGGTAAAGATTATGACATCATAAAGAAACTGTAGATAAATAAATAAGTATCCGAGTCAGTACCGTATATAATAAAGTCCAAATCATCCCACGTTCCCTTTTGTTAATAACAGGTTACCAACCACAAATCTTTGCTACCCTGCAACAGATCACCATTTGTTTTTTATTTCATCATGAAGACCAAGTCTGACATCATCAGTGATATAGATATTGAATGGATCTGGAAAGAATGCTTGGCCTTTTTCTTTACAAGGCATGCTTCTTGGCGGTCTGTGTCATTCGTCCTGTCAATTGGAGCAAATTCAAGTTCACAGAAACACTTCAGGCAGTAGATGGTGTAGCCTGAGGATGGCATAAGAGACCTTTTAATGCATCATGATATCTACAGAGTGTGTGCTTCGAATGGTATGACTTTTTCCTCCTGGCTCTGAACCCTATGGGTTGGTCTAGTCTAGTTTTGGTCTGCTTACTTGAGTTTACTCTATATCTGTTGGTGAAAATTGAATAAATGTAAATTCATAAATCCCCCTGTCAAGACAAAGCGCTCAGCATTCAGGAATCTTTCATAACACTGATTTGCTGGCAAGGTGTCCACATCTTGAATCCCTTTTTTCACAAAATCAATCTCTATTTATACCCCTCTCTATCAAACAATTTAACCCATCAATCTTTTTCATTTACAATCCATTTATGGACTATGTTATGTTATCTCTTCCATTTTTGTCTTCCTTTTCAATTCTATTTCTATCTTTGTCCTCTTATTTGTATTCACCTCTCCAGCCTTCTTTTCATTACCCTAACACATCAAAAGATGTCCTTCTTTCCTGCAAACTTGATTGGTCCTTGCTGTCAATACACATATTTAAGGTGAGTTACTTCTCTATGCAAGCTTGACTTGGCCTTCCAATAATCCTATTGCTTTTTTGGGTCCTGCTCCCACTGCAACCTTTGAATACCAACACGTAAGCCTTCCCTTGCCCTTGAGCTTGAATTTTTGCCTGATGTGTTTTCATTCATTGCATGTCCTCCTGCACCCTCCTTGTACATTGATTCATTTCACATTGTCCTGCACAAGCCCCTTGTCCAATACTGTATTAGGACCTCTTAAATCCAATGTGTCCTCCTGTAATTCTCTCTCCAAACTCACCTCACTCTTGACCCTCTTACTATATCAAGTATCATTTTGAATTCTCCTGTTCCTATTACTTACAATTCTCAGTCAGCTATGCGGTCTTTCAACGTGAATGTGCTTGTGCCTGGTCAACTGCTAAGATCCTTTGGCTCTGAGCTAATGAAACCTCCACCTAATGATATGAACCCAGGGCTATGGTTGCAAGGGGGCAGAACTCTTCAGGCAGCCAACATACATGGATGACTCTCAATGGAGTGTAGCTGAATTGTATTTATGTTGAGGTTGATCAGAGTATGAGCAGGATGAAAATCTTTGTAAGCTACCATTATTTTCTACTGTCATGTATATCAAATGTATTATATCCTGAGAGCTACGTCTGAGAATTGAGGGCAGGTGTGGCTGCCTAAGCTCTAGTCTTGATGTATTCTTAGAAAACTGTTATTCAAACCATTGTGAGTCAAATTTGAAGTTTATTCTTTCTTGAGATAGACACACAATATATAGACAATCCGATCAATGCAAGTGAAGTTTTGGATTCTGCCATGTGGTACATCAAGTTGTAAGATTAAGGTGCCTCAAACACAATTTCCAGTCAGTTTGCAGTTTTCCAGTTGGTGCTGCCAAATTCTGTCAAAATCCAACTGGCATCAAACTGGCAAACTGGCCACTCAGAAAAACCTGTCATGTCAGAAATATAAAGGTCTGGTGAGAAATCTCCATCATGATCAAATACATAAGACCTTCCAACATGACAATACAGTCAGAAAAAAAAGGGAAAAGGATAACTAGATATAACTCTGTAATCATATCTCATTTTAGTATCTTTTCAAATAGAATCAAGAAAATAGAAGTTTGCAAAATGCTAGATACTATCTCAACCATTTCAACGCACTGTGTCTGATTCCAATGTGTGATCTTTTCCATTTTGTTGCCAGGACTCGGAGGAGTACAAAACGATGTCTATATCAACTGAGGCTTTACAACGGTTTTCAGTAATGGGTGCTGAAAAAGTCATTGTTTCTTCCTTTTGGCGATGTTGTACCCCAGTGAACTTTCCAGTTTTGCCTGGTTTTGAGGGTTCACATTTAGCTGCAGATTCTTTAAAGCTTTTACCTTTGATGGCATAGGTGACCAAAGGTGGATTGGAAACAGGAGTCGTTGAACTTAAGAACCTGCTTTACAAGCGATCGAGATTGGATCCAATTCGCAACATACAGTTTTGCTACGAGTCTCCAAGAGCTCGAGTATGTACAATGGTTGAGTTTTTTTGTCCAAGGGGCGAAGTATCTGCTATACCTCGCACTCGAGCAAGGGGGAGGACAATCGATAACAATCGAGAATGAATATGTAGGTCAAAGTTCTCATTACCATGTGGTAACGGATCAGTGGGTTACCACTTTTCAAGCCCGCCTGAGCCAGAGCCCATTCAAGTAAAGCTACAAGTCAACTAACTCTGTCTATGATCTAAATCGAGGTCGGTGACTAGCTCAGGAGGAGTCCAATTCCCTCCCTGGATTCTCGAAATTCTTTTCGAAGAGTGATGCTTCGGAAGCTGAGGTCCAAAAACTGTCAGGTGAGTTAGGTGGCTTTTGGTAGTCATCTCGTCGATCGGTATCTTGAGACCGATTGAATTGACCACTATAAAAAAAACCCCGTACCTCGGTATTTCCTACACTTGAGAGGCCGAGCATTCATCATATGCATTGAATCTCTTATAAAAGGGTTACCTCTTCGCCCTCATAGAGCCAATGCTGCTCCATCTTCTCTACTCAACCTCCAACATTGAATCACCGATCAATCGCTGCAGTGCATAGATAGTCAATCTGTGATCAGCTGCCGTTTAGTTTTCAAAGTTCATCCACTTACACTCTGAACGTGCTTCAAAATCTGACAATTACATCATCTGTCCCTCAAAAAGTTAACTGAGTTTGTAACTCATCGCCTGTCCTTCAAGTAGTCAAGGGTATCCTGAAGTAAAACCTTCTGGAAAGGAATCAAAAAGATATTCTTCTCATTTCGAAGTCTCAACTGACCCTTTGCACTTTTGCTTTTAGAATTAATTGTGAGTCTTCTTCGACCGCTTTGCATTACCTAATGGACTCCTTGACTGACTATCGTGATTCGTATTCGCACAGTACAACCACTTCAACCGTTCAAAGATGAAGTCATTTTATATCCACGTTTGCCTAGTTTTGGCGACAATGTGTATTCACATTCCAAGTATATACAGTCAAAAAATGTCGCACATCGTTAAGCGTGAAGTTGGACCCAAGTTCCAGACGTTTTGTGAAAAAACTGGTGGAAAACGTGTGGTTAAGAATGACTTCGCCTGCACAGCTGCACCAGGAGGGAAACCACCAAGACCTGTCTGTGCCATGCCAAAAAACACGAAGAACGTCAGGGGTGTGGTAAAATGTACTGAGAAAGGTACCCTCAAGATCAATTTTGCTGATTGCGGCAAACCCAAGATAGTCTTTTGCGAGCCACCGGAAAAAACCAAACCACTTGAAGTATCTTGTAAAGAAGGACCTACGGGGACTGCAGTCAAGAACCCACCTCAAGTCACTTGCGTTACAAATGGAAAACCTGAAAAACATGAACCTCAATGTGTGGCTAACAAGCCGAATTCGTTTGATAAATTCTCTGGAAAACTTCAATGTCAGAAAGGGGCTATCTTGACCTTCATAGGGGGGGATTCAAAGGGCAAGAATCCTTGCCCTGGTAACGCTGCAGCTTTGTTTTGTACTCCTCCAAAGAAAACTGCCAAATGAATAGCTATACAACTGCACATACAAAAAGCTTATTGTTCAAGATCACTCCCAAATTTCCACTTTAGTATATAGTGACCTATAATCATCTCGATTTAATATTATGTTTCAATTTTTGGGAGTAAATGTATCTGATTGTAAATGAAATAGATTTTGATTTCTGATGTTGTTCAAGTTGTGAGTGTTGAAAGACAATCAAGACATTTAGTTCGTAGATATGGTTCTTAATCATTTACAGTTTATAATCTGAGAGTAGTATAATAAAATGTTTGTAGAATCATGAGACACTTATATCTTCCAATACGGTGAATGCTGATCAATCCCAGCATGCAATATAGATGATTCTGGTTTGTATACTTGTGTTTGTTGTCCCCAATTTCTTCTCTCTTTCCTCATCTGTTGGAAAGAGAGTAAGTCTAATTACTAGAATCCCATCATCATCATCTATAGCAACTAATATTTTATGTTATACAATAGAACTCCTGTCAGTTCTTTGTCACAAGCTTCATAAGCTTAACTATTTGTTTCTCACATTTATTTTTACCTTCCACTAAATAGGTACATCTTCATTATACATCTCTATTCTTACTTTAGCTTGATCTTATCTTCATTCTCACTTCGTATTTCTCTGTTCCCTTCTACTACTATAGGTTATTCAAGGGTCTACATACCTTAAATGTTGTGGAGAGAAAAGTGCTTACCTTACTGCACTGATTCATAGGTTAGCTTTGAGTAATATAATATTCATCTGTTGGAAAGAGAAACTCCTATCAAATCCTTGTCACAAGTTCCATAATTGATTCTTAGTGCCTGAGTGCGTCTAGAAATTAGTCTTTTTGAAGTTATTGTCTCAATTCTTGCTTGGAGTCTATTAATCCAAAGTCTTTCAGGTCTTGAATTTAATTCATAGTGATTAAAGTACCTTATTGAGAAGGGAATCTTTTTCTTAACAGTCTTTTACTCACCTAAAAAGACTCATTGATTGTCTTTTGTTTGGTCTGTTTTCTTCTTTGTCCCCCTTTTCAGCTCTGCTTTCAGCCAGTTCCAAAAGAGTTCTACAATGCACTGAGCCATCCAACATAAAGCTCTTTTGTAAAAAGTCTGGTGTGAAAGCTGTAAGAAGTGATTACTCCATATGCACAAACTCATCACAGCAAAGCAACTCAACCCACCTGGGGGGATCTGAAGCAAATAAAAATGTCAGAGTTACATTGGGGTGCAGTAATGGTGGTAAACTTCAGATCAAATTTCATAACTGTGATGTAGAACACACACCAGCCAAGACAATCTTCTGTGAGATGGGGTCAGAGGTGAAGCATCCAAAGTCTTCACAAGCTGCAGTATCTTGTAAATCAGGATCTGCAGTTATTCCACTCCAAAAATCACTCAAATCAAGTCTTGTATGGAGAGAAATTCACCAAAAGACATGATAACTCAATGTCACCCTGTTTGAGCAGGTTGAGCTGGAGAGGTTTCCAGAAAAATCAAAATGTCTAGATAGGACTGACCTGTCTTTCAGATCCAGAAACACTATAGCCAAAAATCCTTGCAAGACCTAGAAGCAAGGTCAAGATACACCTGTTTCTTGTACTCCAAAAGGAATGGACTTGATGAAGCTTGAAAAAAATGGCCTTGTCCCAATTGATTATGTTGATAATTGGTTTAGTGTGCTTGTCAATATTTTTTTTTCTAATTTGTTCTGCTGTTGTATAAGAATTCTATCTGATCAGCTCCTACTTCTCATCCACTAATCACTTACCAAAAAACATCAAGCAGATTGGCTCTATGAAAACCAATCACTACACTATTTCTTTGTTGCACTATGGGTTCTGAAAGCGGTGCATAGTAAAAAATTGCTCCACGCCTGTATGATCATTTCTTCTGGGAGGCTGCTCCTAAAATCATGGTCAAGCACACTTTTTTGTTTTATTTGAGTTCTGGAGCAGTAAGAATAGAGACAAAGGAAAGGTGAGAGTTCACCAGATCCTTATCAATTTTTTACCTTTGAACCACTACTTTTTAGCCACCTCCTGACACTGCAAATGCAAATGTCTTACTTTGGAAATAAGGAAACTGACAAGATCATTAGGTCAAATGATCAAAAGGTAATCAACTGATTGAAAGTCTCAGAAAACCGGAGTATCTTTGGAATTGGGCAAAAGCATTTGCGGGTGAAAATAACCCAGATGTCACCTATTGTTGTACTGAGCTGTACCTTGAGAGGTGTCTTTGCTGATCTACACCGTATGCAACAACAAGAAGCTTGCTCTTCTTGGAACCAGCTCTCTTCTGGCTTGCAAAATACACAAAAGCTTTCAGATTGAGAGTAAAAATTGAGAAAAGTGTTTTATGAGCAAGATAATGGTGAATGCAAAAATTGTGAAAATACAATGAGGTTTTGTTGTACATATATATATCAACATAAGGAAACAACTGATTGCACCTTGTGATATAAGATTATTTATTGATCAATACTTGATAATCCTTGCTCTTGGGTAACTTGAATATTTGTGCTTATAGTTACTTTCCATTCATTTCCATCATGTACTTTGTCACAAGGGAAATATGAATATGATAGGCTTCAATGAATGTTTTTGGGATTTTAACCAGCTCAAATTGATCTGCATATACATGTCCCCACACCTAGCATTTGTAACCATTTGGTTCAGACCAACACCCAACACCAAGATCCTCCTCAAGCAGTCCCACTAAAATCTGCCTAGAGAGAAATCCCCGGTACCGCTGAAGAACTGAGTGATTACAAAAACCACTTGGAAGGTACTGTACATTGTGCTAGAAATTTGCATGTGAGGCATGAGCTGTTCATGTTCTAAACAGACAATACAGATGTAAAATACATGACAATGAACCTTGACAAAAAACAATTGTTCACTATCACATCATTTAAGATCATTTACCATTGGCTTGATAGTCTCCACTTATCCCAGTCAAGTGGTGCAAACAAGCTTGAGCATGGTCAAACAACTGTGAGTGCCTTTGCATGGTTTTCATAGCTTTGTTGGACTACTTCTACAGCCGGATAACTAAAAGGGGGATGGGAAGTGGACCCACCACAAGACAAACCTCCCATAGCTCTGTTTCTCAGACTACACCGAGGACTACGGACATGTTACAAGTTGCAAAACATGTGCACATGAGAAACACATCACCGCCGTCTGTCAGACATATTTGCATAATGGCATAAAATATTGCCAGCTCGGGTACTGTTACCCATTCATGGGAATGGAATCATGCTACTTGATGCTGATCATCCCATGGTGGCATTTCACCACTACTGCTTAACCAATCATGTTCTCATTGAGATTCAGAAAATTATAATTGTCTGATGAATGACGCAATGAAACTTTACCTGTAGAACTTGTTGTTAGAAAAAAAAGATAAAGAAAGTTCTCAATCTCATTGGTTGAATGTTTTACTCTTTGGTCATCCTCTGTCTTTGTAAAAATCTAAACCTAGTTTCAATTGTGATCTTTTGTCCATCATTTTTGTCAGAGGTCTTTCAGAGGAGGTTTTCAAATATTGGTCTGAAGAGTACAAAACCAAATATGAACCTTCAGCATATTATTCTTACTCTACTGGTGGACAGAGTCCACTTCCTCTAAGAGTTTGGCACGGGCAATGTAGAAGACAGACCTGCCCATAGTCAGAACCAAAGACACTTTGCAAGGGAAATTCTGACATACATGGGTAATATTGGAGTGATTCAGATTGGGTACTGTGTAGGGACGACTGATTTTGTCTGTTGAGAGAAACGGAGACTACATTGGGATGTGTTGATGAAATATGTCAACCCAGCCTGTGAGGGTGGCCCTGAGCTCGGCTACGCCCAACTGCGCTCTGAATTTCACTCCTGCTCGGGTACTCCCTCCACAGCCGATGCGAGTTTTGTACAGGCTGTCTTTATTTTCGCCTGGAGAGCTTTTTGCCCACCTCCAACGATACTGCGAATGCCCCCCGCAAGTCTGATTCCATCATGTTTGCTCATGTGATCTCTCGAGAAGAAACAAAAAACAAACCTGCAGATGAAGAAAGAGAATCAAACTGACGTTCCAATTCATTCTACTATTTTCCGTAAGAGCTTTATAAGAAATGCAAAGTTTTGGTTGATGTTATGAAACTTTTTGATTTTAAAGATGTTGAACCTAAAACATTTCCTTTGGTGTGTATGTGTACAAATTTTGCCCTTCCAACAAGGCTTTTCTTTTCATTCAAAAGTGTTGGTTCAGTTGATCCATATATGCATGTTTAAGATCTTGGTTCACAAAACTGAAAAAAAAATTGTACTTACATCCCATGATTTGTTTTTAGTCTTGGAAAACAAAACTCTGGATCGACAAGTTTTCTTCATGTTTTTCTTTAAAGGAGTTAAACTTTTCTCAATTAATTTTACAATCTTCTATACTTAATTCTTTGTTGCAACATAGTGTATCAAAAAAAAGGGGTCAAAGTTTTTTTTTTCCCTTTACAAATTGATTCTTCACAGACTTTCAAAAAAGAAGAAAAAGACGAAAAAAAACACTCTCTATATTAAATCTCGTATTCTAGAGTACTAGACTAAAAAGCGAAAAAGGTTGTGTAAAAAAAAATTCCAAAGTGAACCAATTAAGATTAAAACTAGATTTCCATACACTTTATTGTACTTCTACAAAAAAAGCCTTCTCTCTAATTTTTTAAACTAACTTTTTAACTCTATCTAACAATTTTTATAATTTTAGTCTAAAGTCAAATTGATTGAGTAAAAAGACTTTGTCATACTTAGTTGATTAGAACCATCAAAGAAGTTTTGGGTGAGTTTGTAAAATTTCAATTGATTGATTTTCTTAACTTCCCAATTTCCTTTTAAAGAACTTTTTACACTTTCTTTTTCACAATTCACTTCGTCTGTTCACTTCTCATGTTCTTCATTCAAACCTCACAAGTATTTCATTCTCAACAACAACAACAACCACAACAACCACAACGATCACAATCACAACCACCACACTTAACTTCAACTCAAACTCATCATCAAGACAAAGATGTTAAACCTCTTTCAATACCTCATCACCCTTTCATCGTCAAGAATTTAATCAAATTATCTAAATTCACAATATCAAATTCAATTTATATCATCGCTCTCTTTTACCTCTTTACAATTCAATCTGCCCAGGCTTTCTCAATTCAGTATCATCAACTTTATTCACGTCAAGTCTCAAATTCATCATCATCTACTCATTATCCACAACATGCCATCAGTTTTGATATCCAAGCTCTTTTCATACCCATCCTTGTTTGTTTATCTGGTATCTTTGCAGGTAAATTCGTCTTCACTTTCATTTTTTTTCTTATCATAAAATGATGCTTAATCTCACTTTCTTCTCTCATAGGACTCACACTTGGATACATGAGTCTAGATTCGACTCAACTTTGTGTTTTGGCAAAGAGTGGTACATCAGAACAACAAAGGCTAGCAAAAAAGATTGCACCTTTACGAAAAGATGGTCATTTGCTCTTGATCACGTAAGTTTCTAGATAAGCTGTCATTCAAAACAAAAACAATCTTTGCTCACCTACTTCTCTGCCTTCATTCTGTGGAAAAGGCTGTTAATTGCGAATATGATGGCAAATGAAACATTACCTCTTGTATCAGATAAAGTTTTAGGTGGTGGTGTACAAGCTGCAGTGGTTTCAACTGTATTGGTCATCATCTTTAGTGGTCAGTTTCTCTTTGAAAGCTTTTCTTCTTTTGTACTCAATTAACGTTTATTTATCTATCAGAGATCATACCACAAAGTGTTTGTTCAACTTATGGACTTCAAATCGGTGCTGCCTGCGCTAAACCGGTTCAATTATTAGTCTATCTACTTTACCCGATTTGTTGGCCCATCGCTTGGCTATTAACCAAGATTCTAGGTCCTCATTCTGGAGTCATCTATCGTCGAGCTGAACTCAAAGAATTAGTCAATTTACACGCTAGTCAAGGTCATCATGGTGGTGATCTGAATCAAGATGTAGTGACCATTGTCGGTGCAGCCATCGACTTACAAGAACGGGTGGTGAGGGATTCAATGACAGCTTTGGATCATTGTTTTATGCTCAATGTCGATACGCAATTGGATTACGAGACTTTGCTGGCTGTACTTGAAAGTGGCCATTCTCGAATTCCGGTCTATGAAGAAACAGCAGATCGACATGGATCAACCAGACGTAAAATCTTAGGCGCATTACTTACTAAACAACTCATCTTGATCGATCCGGAAGGTCAGTCTTTTCAGCTTTGTGCACCTTACCAGATCTTCACTTATTCACCTACGTTGTTTCTTTCAGATGGTGTTCCACTCCGAGATTTTCCACTAAATCCACTTCCCGTTGTAGCCGATAACATGCCACTTCTCAATATCTTGAATTCATTTCAAGAGGGTCGTAGTCATCTTGCCATCGTTTGCCCTCGTCAACCCAAGGTCGCTTTCGCCCCACTTCCGGTCAACAAACCGATGAACGAATCAAATGTTGAACCAACCAATGAATCAGATATTGAAATTAAGACTGAGCCAGATCCAGCTGAGAAAAAATCATTCTTTAGATTCTTTCAACGCAAGAGCAAGAAGGTATCAGTAGATGAAGGTAAAGTTGAAGAACCATCGAGCAAAGCGATGAGTGAGAAGAACACCTCGACTACTCAGGTCAATCATTCATCATTTTGGCCCTTATTGACTGATCAACCTGTGGGGATCATTACCCTCGAAGACGTTTTGGAAGAATTACTTGGAGAACAGATCTATGATGAAACTGATCATGACGAACGCGGTAACATGGCTGTACATCCATATGTACCACCGGAAGCAGCCGAAGCGATGCGAAAATCAAGTGCTCGTACTGAATTACCTTCCGTTCCTACGAAGAATAAACGATGGAGTCTGAGCACTTTTCGATCCTCTTCAATGGGCAAATCACGTCCTCAACAGCCTAAACAATCGTTTGAAGATGAGCTTCTCCATGGCAATTATGAAGAAGTTGTAACACCTACGGATGAGCAGAAGCCTGCGATGGACAAGACACACGACCTTAAAGATAAGAACTCTGACAAACCTCTTGTTAGCCATCACGAACATATTGAGCTTGGACCGACCAATAGCGTCTGCCCATCTTCACTCAATTCAAGCCATCACGCCATCTCACAGTCGATCAACAGTCCCTATCTTACGACTCCAAGTCAAACTGGCGCTAAGATTGATTTGGGAATCCAAACTAGATCGCTGAATTCGTCTTTGAATGGAGGAGGTACCAACACTACATTTTCAGATGTGATCAGTTTAGAAAGAGGTAGGAGAGCAGCAGCTAGAGGAATCGGGCCTGGAAGTCTGGGTCATCCCCACACCACTCGAACTGGATCATTCAAAGGACCTGCTAGTTCTTCATTACTCAAAGTTTCTAAACGGATCAGTAAAGATAAGGAACGTAAAGCTGATGAAGATGAAGATGGTAAGGAAGATGGACAAGAGGGTGGTAAAGAGAGTGGTAAAGAGGGTGGTAAAGAGGATGGTAAAGAGGATGGTAAAGAGGCTTTGAAAGAGAATGAGATGGATTTGAAAGTTGAAGCTGAGAATTTAAATGAAGGAATCAAATGAAAGAAATTGAGTGAAGATGAAAAATTGAATGAAGTGTTCTTTCGATTGAATCTCATCTTCTTCTTCACCTTTCACATCTTCATCTCAACCCCCTCACCCACACACAGCCCATTCAAATCACTTTCCTTTCAAATTGTATCATCCAAAGAAATATTCCAATCTTTTCCTTTTTTTCAAATCTATCTCATTCAGAAAAAAAACCCAAGAAAACCCCCCAAAAAAAACTCATTTTAAGAAAAACATAAATATATATCAACCAAACCATCAAAACCTATCTTCAGGGGTTTTTTCTTTGTGTGTTGAATTTTGTTTGAATTTTCTTTCTTGTAAACTTAGATCTGTAATCACATACACATTGATATGACTATCAAGTTTTTGGTTTTTTTCTTTCAACTAAGATGAACACTTTTGTAAACTTCAATTCAATTTACTCTTTTTTTTTTGAGAAATTTATAAAACCCATGATGAATTTAATGTGGATGAGATTGATGGGTTTGGATTTTAGATTGGTTTCTGAGTCTTTCTATGTAAGTTTGATTGATCTGATTGGGTTTGAAAGAGATAGGTAAAGAGCTATCTCAAAGGTTGTCATGAGTACGTCATCATCCAAACTCAACCTGCTCAATCCTTTATAAACTTATGTGATCTCCTTGGCTTCATTTTTCAAGCTCTAGAGTAGATCCTTCAGACATCTGACTCATCATCACATGCTTACTCATGATGAAATGATGAAGATGACTAGTAGAGAAGAGAAGAGAAGAGAAGAGAAGATGATTGAGGAGAAGAAGAGAAGAAAGAGAGAAGAATGAGAAATGAGAAGTAAAAGTGATCAAATTGGTTGACAATCTTATCAAGGATAACTCAAGTCTTACAACTTGATTGAATTTTAAACACGTCTTCATCACAAACTCAATATTGGAATTTCTTCAAAATTTCAAACTTCAAAATTCAAGAGAGATAATTATATAGAACATTAGATTTTTAAGATTAAACAGAAAAAAAATCTACTTTGATATGATCTTCGAATATGTAAAGTATAAATCTAGATCACTTTCAAAGAAAAGAGAGAGATCAAAAATTAAAAGATCTAACTTTATAATCAACAAGAGATTCAAAAGGTAATTTATTTCTTTCAAAACATTTCAATTGATTGCAAATTTCATTCAATTTTTTTAAAATCATGGGTCAAAATTCATAAAGTATACTCCATGGAAAATTTTTGCCCCTCAAAACCTTAAGAAGAAGAAGCAAAAAAAAATCTCAGGAAAGAATTTGATAAGAATAAAGTAAATAAGTGATCATAGAGATCAAAAGCCCATGTTGAATGATGTTGGCTTCAAATTCGAAAAATTTAGGTTTACTTAATCGATTCAAATCTCTAGTTCGATCGGAAAAAGATGATTTCATATCTCTGATCTCCTCATTCTGAGTTAGACGATCACTTCTTGGTACCTTACTCCATGGAATATGAATCTTAAAGTCTTTAAGAACAGCTTCCGAGGTTAACTTAGATCCACATGCAACTACTGGAACACCAGTACCAGGACTGGAGAAGACAAAAACCAATCAGTTCATTCAGACGGAAAAAAAACAACCATGAAATCAAAATATAAAAATCTTCTTACTGAGTAGAAGCTCCAACAAAATACATTCCCTCAATCTCAGAATGACGAATACCAGGTCGAAAGTTAACGACTTGTAAAATATTATGTGAAAGACCAAGTATACTACCTTTGAATAAATTTAAATCTTTTTGCCAAGTATGAGGTGTATTTAAAATTTCAAATTCGATCAGATCACTAAACTTTTCACCCGGTCGAAGTTCACCGGGTTCTAAAATGTTTTCTTCAAGTGTTTTGATCACAAATTCTCGAGCGTTTGAAATGAGTTGATTCCAATCTAATTGAGAATTAGATTCGTCTAAATGTCCCAATGGTACCAAAATGATCATCGAATCTTTATCAGTTGGAGCTGCAGTCGGATCTATTCTACTGGGTACATTAACATAAAAACTAGGTTGATCAGGCATCAAATGTGAATCAAAGATGGTATCAAAACTCGATCGATACTCTTTAGCTAAAAAGACTTGATGAGTCACTAATGAAGTTAATTTTCTTTTAATGGCCCAATAAAATGAAAGTGAACTACAGGTTAATTTCGAATTCTCAGTTAATCTTTTACTGAATGAAGTCGGTGGTAAAAGATTTTCATAAGTCCAAACCAAATCTGCATTTGAAATCACTGCATCTGCACTTAAGACTTCTCCTGATTCAAGTTCGATCCCAGTGGCTTTTGAGGATTTTGCTTCATCAGTGATGATTCGTTTCACTGGGCTTGAATAGATGAACTTTGCTCCATTTTTCTTTGCGATGGATTCCAAGGAACGGGGTAAAGCGTGAAAGCCACCTTTGGGGTACCAGATTCCTGTTAGGGTGAATTCAGGAGAGGAGAAGAATTTCAGATCTTCTATGGTACAGTATTTGTAAAAATCCATGACATACCTTGAGCAAGTTCGGTGTATTGGAGTAAATTATAAGTTGCAGGAGCATTGTAAGGTGACATTCCCACTGAGAAAGTGGTTTTAGAAAGTCAATGCAAAGGGTAAATCAAGATGTTAGAGTAAATGAGATTAATCTAAAAATTAAAGAATCCACTCACGATACATGCTAGAGAATGTGAAAGCTCTTCTTAATCTCTCAGTCCAAAAATAATTACTTGCCCTTCTATGAAGGTTATCAAAGACATGAATCTTCATAGCCGTTCTATGATGGCAAAAAAAACAAAATCAGACTTCTTTCTAGGTCACAGGTCTTTGAAAGATTACTAAATTACGCACATCGCCAAGTCAAGCCTCAAAACCGAAAGGAGAGTTGGAAAATTCTTGAGAAGGACATGTTTGATTGAAGCCTAAACAAAGGTAGGTAAATGAGCAATCGAACCAAAGTGAATTTTTCAAGTAAGAAGGACAAGAGAAAGACCCACTTCGTAGTGAATCTGACCCTGAGAATGGGGTTTTCAATCAATCAAAGTAAAGATGAGTGAGTGTGCAGATACTCGGGAAGTTAATCAAATGGAGACTTGCGAAAATACTAACTTCAGCTAAGAAATTCAAGAACCTACCCCAACCATCTTTACCTTCAAAGCGTTCGATCTCAGCCTTCATCTTAGGCATATCAGTTGTCAATGTCAACTTCTCCTTATCATCGTAATGTACACTTCGTGAAGGGAGAAGGAAGAATTAAGGGAAATTGATCTCAGTCAGATGAAATTTCGAGCTTTGAAAAGTTTCGTAAAAGAAGTATGACGTCTGATTTGGTGAAATCATTAAATTGAACTCTGGTACTCAACATATAATTAGGTTCACATTTCTTTAATTCATACCAATCTTGAACTTTTTCATTCAGATCATCAAAAAGATCATCAAAGACTTCTGGCATCAAGTAAAAACCTATGATATTAAACTTGGATTAGTTTATCGAGGTATTGAAGATATTGAACACATGATTCATGAGGATGGAAAAGAGAATAATGATTGAGACTGACTAGGACCACGATCGAATCTGAACCCATCCTTTTCGATCAAACTACATCTACCACCACTAAAGTTATTCTTTTCTACAACCGTCACGTCTAGTCCTGCTCGAGCAAGTCTTGCTGCTGTTGCCAAACCACCAACGCCTGCACCTACATGAAGAGTAGATCAACAATCAATGAAGGTAAAGTGGAAATTAGCGATGAATAAAGGTAATCAAGTTTCAAGAGAATTGAATTGATTACCTATGATGATCACTTTTTTCTTTTGTGATGGACTAGCACGTTTATCGCCATCAACCATTAAGGAATAAGATCTCATTCTCAAGAAAGATGATAAGTTTGAAAGATGATAAGTTCAAAGGTCTGATGACTATTACTCAATGTGGGATGAAGACTGTTTGAGAGCTGAGAGTGTGTCTCGCTTTGTAAAGAATGAAAGTGGTCAAGTGTTGGATGAAGACCACTTTGTTCGTCGATTCAGAGGTCAAGAAACCTAAGAGGAGAATGTGCGATAGACGCATCTCTCCTCAGACAGATTGGCGATGATGGAAGACTTCAGTTTGGATCGACAACTGTATTGGTGGGGATATCAATCTCGAATTCTCTACCTACATGGCTGTACATACATCCATCAAGACCACTTTGATATCAGAATAAGTTTGAATTTCAGTTGACAATTCAATCCGATCCAACTCAACCTCGCTCGATGGTCTATGATGAGTTGAGTGTGGGTTGTGATAAGCGAGCGAATGATCCAATCATCTCTCCTCTGCTTTCATTATGTACATAAGTCTACTCTTCTTGATTGCATGCGGATCGAATGGGATCGATCAACTCGCGATGTCCATTGCAATCGATTGTCATGGGCCGAATCACACGTGAAACCCTTGCGGAATTCAAGCGGAACTTCAGAATACACTCCATCCCTCCATTTCATTCATTCATTCATTCATTCATACCACCTTACTCTTAGTCTTACCTACACTGCAAGACACCAACATATCAGGTCTTCAATCACTCTCTTCGACCACTTCCTCTATCCTCATTCACTTGCTTTTCCATCGCCCTAATGACTGACTCTGAAAGCACTCAACTGAATTCTCATGTATGACAGACATCAGACATGAATTTACAAGTAGGTAAGCTATTGTACGGGAAAATAATCACTGTTTCTTTCGAAGATGACAAAAAAAACAAAGGCAAATCAATCGAACAGTGCAATCATGTAGATGAACATATCCTTAGTTTTTGAATTTGAATGCTCAGAGCTCTATCCAAGGTTACTTCCTATCAGAGGATATCCCAAATTGTACAATTCATGTCACATTTTAAAACTTTTGGGGTACATACTCAATAGTTTAATCTTTGGTCTCTAGAGAAGATAGTCAAACGTTCCTTCATATGATTTTCCTCGAGCCATCAACCCGCATCAAAACCCCAGAAACTTTGGCATGTTTGAATTCCAGAACAAACATACAACTTTGATCTCTTGTCTCAGGCTGTGAGCGCAGGGCAAAAAGGACCACGCAGACGCACTGAAGAAGTGGAGAAGCAGGATAGCCTCTGATCAAAAACCATCGGGGCAGGGTGGTTTGATGATGAGTTTAAAGCTTTCCAGGCTTTTGCACGCTTTGGCGAAGGAAGGCACACCTGAGTCAAATTCAGCGCGCCCATGACTCTTCTCAAGTTTTGAAAACCTACAGTATGATTTCAAAAGGCCGGAAGATGAGGAAATGGGTCAAGAAGAGTGTTCGAATATACGATCTGAACCTTTCTAGATGGATTTCAACCCTTGTGAATTCACTTCTGTTACGCATCAAATCAGCACTCTGATCCATCCACCTGCATATCTCTCTCAAGGAATCTTGTACCTTGAAGTTGGGGTACAAGGAGTTTTGTTGTTGCATCTTATGAAATCTATCATTCGATTTCCTTGAATCAATCAGATTTGCATCATCATACATTCGATTATTTCTCGAGATCCTTACAGCCTTTCATAGATTAATTCAAACAGACTTGTCAAGGATGATCATGATTAAAACCTATCAATAGAATTTGAATCATTTGTAGATTTAGATCAATTTTGGATTCTTAGAACTTTAAATGGATCATCTCACTCATCAAGACAAGTCTTTTGTTGTGAAGATTTGTTTGATGGTTCATATCTGTTGATTGAATTAAGTGAAAATCCATTTCAAGTTTTAGAACCTCAACAAGCTTTGAATTTGCTTGAAGGGTTTCAAGAGAGATTCTTAAACCTGAAAAACTTCACTACAAAAATCTAATTCTCATTCAAGAGAAGATTCATTCTTAGTTTACAAAACAGACAAATCTGTGGTTTTATGCATGATCAAGATCTAGGCCGTTAGTTCTGGTCATCTGACCAAGTAGAAATGTGAAGATCAATCAAGTCCTTGGTATATTCAGGTAGTACAAAACAATTTCTTCCTTGGGCAAGGCTTGGAAGCTCTTTCTTCAGAATCATTTATGAAATCAAGTATACCAAGTAGACATGCAATCAAAACATTCCCTTTTGAGCTTTGTTAGTCAAACATTCAGCTGGGCACATTTGTGAGCCAATATGGCAGACAATATCAGATTTTCTTCCTCTCAGGACAAATGCTCCAGCATCTTTGTTAGAAGATTCTTTGACTTGTGGCACAGCTTTCCCACATAGAATACCCTACTGTTACTACCACTGCAAGTATCATGGATTTTACCAGTTTGGAGAATGATTGCATTTATTGGAAAATGATGGGCCAAAGCTGAAATCAAGGCCCCAGTTTAGGCCCACAATGATCAAAAAATAATCTGCTGAGAGATACATTACTCTTTGTCCTTGAACATTTTTTTTGGAATTGCTTCAAGCACTTTACTCCAAATCAACTTAGCAAACAATTTAGAAGCTTTCCTTGGTGTTCAAAAGCTCACAGGAGTTCAAAAAATCTGGACAAAATCAGAATAGATTGAAAATGCACTTTATGATATGTGGTGATTTTTTCAGATTTTTTGGCGCCTTTGTCTGGGATACATGCAAAGTTAAACACCAATCTTTTCCTCTGTTTGCAAAATAAATTGCAATTGCAATTTCAGTCACAATTGCATCAAATCTTGCTGGATTTTTTCAAGAAATATCCAGATCATGCCACATCCTTTGTTTAACTGCAAAATATTTTTCAGGTGGTTTGAGAGTCTTTTACATATGTGAGCGGTTTTTAATTAGTTTTCACAACACACATGTGATGGCTCACATGCTGAACCAGAAAAATCTTGAATAAAACATTCAACAGAGGGGGTATTGTCCTTCACCTGTCACATTTTTTTTCCAGATTTTTCTTGTCACTATTGAAGGTTAAATTGAGTGGAGAAGTTCTGAATTTTGATCTGGTATTCCAGGAAAACCTTGATGATCACCAAACTGAGTGCCTGGATGTTTGTAGGCCAAGGCTAAGTTGGATTTTCAGTCAATGGAAGAATTTAAGTTCAAACCTTTAAGTCTTTGACTTGAAACTCTATCATCACTGAAATTATGTTGAAGTAAGTTAAAATTTTCAGCAAATATTTAAGGGTCAAATTCTCAGCAAGTGGTTGACTCCAAGGTTGCTACCAAAATTGGGTTGTTCTTTTACCACTTGAGAGACACAAGTTAAGTATCAGGACACTGTGGTCTGATCCATGATGAAAACTTGATATGATAACACAGTACAGGGTATTAGAGAATATGAACAAGGAGGGCATGGTTGAAGTTTATCTTGATGACGCTTTCAAAATTCCAACCCTCAATATCCCTTTTTGGACTACCTGAGAACAGTCAAATATCTTTGAGCCAGATTCAATGTTAGAATCTTTTGTCTAAATCATATCAAACCATGATCTCAAGATTGTTCTCAGTTCTTTTTGAATGACAGGTTCTCAAACTTATTGTGATAGATTCGATCACATCAAGTAATATTTTGGCCCTGTCATCGATATTTTGCCTTGATCATACATCAAAGATTCAAAACGTTTACCCCGGTTTAACCTTCATTATAATCAATCGAAACAAAAACACAAGGTCCTCACTACTATTCAAGGAATCGTGAGATCTTCTTGAGATTCAAACGTGTTAAGGTATATAAGTTTGAAAGGTGATATGACTAAAACAATTTCAAAGTCTAGAAACTCTTCAAATATATATACACTTGATATCATGTGTATAAAGAACTGTCATTTGAAGAAAGAAGTCGAATTATATCACATCGATATATGTTTTAATTGTCTTTGAAAAGCCAATCTTTTTTGAAATGTTAGGATATCTTTAAACGTTAACTGTTCTTTTTAATTTGTTTTACAAGAATCCAAGCATCACGAGGTTCGATTTTTCGATAATAATCTTTGACCTCACCTTCTACTACAAACCCATGACTTTCATAAAACGTTTTAGCATCTTCATTTCCAACTTGAACATGAACATAAACTGAAGTAAGTTTAGGTAATTGAACTTTCTCTTCTTCTGCAGTAGGAGTCACAATAGCTTTAGCTGATACTTTTGTCAACTCGTGGGTTTTACTACTGGCTACTTTTTTGCCTTTCTGTATTGTTTTCTTTGATTCGACAGGTGGTGCAGGGCTAGGTTCAGGTATTGGTATCGGAACCGGCGCAATGGTCTCTTGACTCTTCACAGCTGCTTGTATGACGTGATCGAGAAGTTTCGTTGCTAAACCTCGACGTCGATAGGGTGCTAAAACACCCAATGTCATAATATCTTAAAATCACCAAACACTTCTGTTCAGTATCCTGGCCGAGTTTCAAAAGCAAAGCAATCAGACCATCTGTAGACTTACATAGTTTTCCCTCCGAGGGCTTGGCGGAGGATGCATCTGGTGAATCCAAAGGCTCCACTGAGCAACAAACAGCACCAACGGGTAGATCATTGAAAAAAACTAAATAACAAAACCAAGTCAATTTACAAGTACAAGAGATGAACTTGAAGGAATCGAAGGTGACACTGAACTGAGTTTGCAAAAATCCGAAACGGAGTCCTCTAGAATTTGAAGATAAAACTTATCAGAATATCGAACTGGAAATAAAACCGTGTTTATCTTTCGTACAGTTCCAACATTATTGGCTGTGCTATTTGTCAGACCAAGACATAAGTGACAGTGAAGTAAGTCAAAGTGTTAAAAATGTGATCAAGTCGAGAAACTTACAGATCTACTAGAACAGACTTAGAGGTCGAACCCTGTGATTGATTTGTAGTCTGAATGGTTGTGGTAGAGGTTGTTGACATTGACATTTGAGATATTGATAGGATATTGTTGGAAGTGTTGTATCTGGAGGGTGGCTCCAGTATTTAAAGCAGTGAAAGTGAAAACCCCAGTTAGATTTCCTGACACCACCTGTGACTGGTCCGAGTTAAGACCTGCACCCACCCCGAGCCTCTTCAGGCTATCCGTGGTCCGGCCGGTCCGGGTCACCTGAGCGCGAAAAGTCAGGCGGTGGGCGCGCTATGTTTATTGAAGGGCGCATCGCTCCGCACAAACCCAAAGGAAGCGTCACTGGTGCGCAGACGCGCCTTGGCTTTTTTGAGAAAATCGATGATCACATAATCAATTAAGCTTTTCTACTTGATGAGTTAGGGATAGAAATATTTTGGAGTCATCTCTCGAAAGAGGGCCTCATTTATATGGCATCTTGCTGCTCATAGTGAAACAGCTAATGTAAGAATTGAAAGCAATACATGTCACTCTGGCATGAAATTTCCGACCTTTGAAATAAGAATCTCAAGTTTTACATCGATTTGATAATAACAAAAATTCAAATTAAACTAAAAAACGACAGATAAAAGGAATGAAAATATTTTTCATTACATCATAACGACTTCAGGACTTAAAGGAACAAAGATAAGATAAACACATTGTAATGTACTCTAAATTAATTTCCCTTTGATTCAGTAATCGCTCCTACCATTTTAGTTTTCAAACCTCTAGGTGATTCAATTGATCTAAGAGCATGTGATCCAAGAAGAACAGGTGGGATAAGTAAGAAGACAACCACAAGGATACCAATGATGAGGTAATCAGAGAAGAAACTGTATCGCCAGAGTAATCCACTGTGTGGATTTGGCATGGTTGAATTCTTTTGAGCATCAGTTGAAAGAGATATTTTTTTAAGAGCACGTCGATCGAGCGAGGTGAGACTTTGGATAGGCGTGGTGGTACAGATCACCATGTATGGTCCTGACATCTCTGCGATCTCACGTGAAAAGATTGTGTCTATGTACCCAAGCATAAGAGATAGATGAGGTTTATGAGTGATGGGTTGAAATCCACAGAGGAGAATATAAGATACTAACCGATATCTTCTCGAGCTTTTATCACTCTGATAATCACTTTCCCGCCACAGTTAGTCTTCCAATGTGACACTAGATTTGGTAGTACAGTTCCATCGAATTCTGTGTTTTGAGGGTTGTGAGCTAATCGAATTCGACTTTCAGGTGATGCAGAGTTATAGGCTCGAGTGATTCGAGGAGACAAATTTCCATTTGTGAGAGCACTTTGATGATCGGTCGATGAGAGAGTGATGATGAGGAGTGATGATGAACCCGATGGACAGAAGGAATTGGATGTGACTCCAAATGATAGCTCCTGTTCAACTGGTCGATATTCTTCCACAAAATCGTTAGAGATCAAGTTGGCTAAAAGGGCGCTGCAGTTGATTTCGTTCATTATTTGATGTGAAGGTCAAAGTGAATTCGAGATCAGAACAATGGGTACGAATAACACTCATTCATCGACTAACCCAGGAGCAGTTGACCAAGCTAATAAAGGAGAAGTGTGAAGGAAGCTTGAGCATATGTGAGACTTGAGTAGGTTGAGTAAAATGCCGAGTAGGATTGGTCGATTAGAGAACTTCATGATGATGATTGAATTGTGATTTGTTGAAGTTGATGATCTGATAGACTAAACAATCAAAATCAAATATCTTAAACATGGTTTCAAAAAACACTGTTTTAAATCAAAATTAAAATACAGTGTTTCTGATTCTACAGTTTGCGGATCGAGCTCAGTCGAATCGGGGATGCACGAGGCCTATGTAGCCCCGAAGTTCCGTGTGCGCGCTGACTTTCAGAGGCTGTCAAATTTCAATAGCTGAGAAGAACTGCCAGCAGCCACAACCCATTGGCAGCTTTTCAATACCTTTACCACTATTCTCCGAATATTCTTCAAACAAGTTGTTTTCTATACACGTATCTGAATACCATTACCAAGTGCATCTGAATCTCAGGGTGGATGCAGCAGCTTCTTCTGAAGCTGACAACACCACGGTATTTTTTCTGGTATGCATGGTTCTATTTCTCAATGTTGCATGTTGTATCTCAATCGACTGAACGCTTTTGAGGGAGTACTTGGACCTACGCATTTGTATTAAAATTCCACACCCGGTGGCACCTTGAATTCTCAATAAGAATTGTCCTCAGAAAAACTGAGAATTTATGTATTTCATCCCTCCTTGGCTCAGCGGAGGTACATCATGAAACTGGCCTACATGCAGAAAATGTTGTTCTTTATTCTTCACTCTGAGATCTCTCTATTGATTCCTCAGAGTCGAAAAAGCCGTCTTCAGCCTTACAAGAGAAACTTTGAAACCGAATGTATTGTGTAGTTTACGGTCCCGCTGGATCAGATCGACACTATCATCTCATCTGATTTAGAATAAATCTACTCGGGGTTTCTGTTTTAATTTGATTTGATTTGTTCATTTCCTTCTTCTGAATTCCAATTGATCGACCACAGATGTTTTTTTATGAAAGGTCACAAATATGGTTCTGACGAAAAAAAAATTGATCGGCGTTGCAGTCGAATGATTACATGCACCTGATACATAAACCCTCAATTCTTTCAGACCAGATCCATGAACTCAAACACTTCCCCGATACAATAGATCATGTAAGCATTGGTGTATAAAAGAATCAGATTGAATGATTGAGAATATTTTGATTTTTAAGGTGTCCATACATAGGAAGGGTACGTAGACAAGAAGAACAAAAAAGCCCGAACCCCAAGATCTGATGATGATTTCTAATCCCACGGCCACCACCCTGAAAAAATTGTGATGAAATGGTCAAACTCTGTAGATATATGCAGCTCTACACTCAGTACTGTCCGATCAAACGATCTTCCAAGAGACATAATGACATACATTCAATCAGAACTTTGAGATCAATTGTGGTGAGTAATTAACAGAGATGATTAATAAACACCTTCGTTATAGGGGATCTAAACATATCTTTAGGGCCCCGACTACGCTTGCATGAAGATTTTCTAAGACCGTGAACAGCCTACTATCTGGTTGGATACCTGGTCATGCATGCGACAAAATTGAGCGCAGAAGAAAAGTGACTGGTGTCATTTATTAGTATGTAGCTAGGCCAGAGTGATATATCTGATAATTTAAGAAAAATCACAACACTGCCATCCTGAAAACACACAATCTTAAAATTTTAAACAAAAACTTGAAAAACAGAATGGAAGATAAGATAAAAACTATGTATTGGGCACATTTTTGAGCCTCTAGGACTATATGATTATATTGACAAAGAAAATCAAACACAAATGAACGCATACACACCAAAGAAAGAGATAGTCAAAGAAGAGGTAAAAGTACCAATGTATGATATCAAAAGAAAGATGAAGAGAAGAGGAAAAAATGCATGTTTTAGATTTAGAAATCAGATGATCGTTTTTTAATTTGAATCTTGTATTCAGTCTTAAGACGCTGGAGACCAGCCGCAGCCACATCTTGAAAGATAGGTAATGGCGCATTTGGTAGTCGAGCATCATAGTGTTGAAAGAAAGTTAGAAGAGTAATTGAGATCATCTTATAAGCAAGGTGTTGTCCTGGGCAGTGCGCATGACCTATACCCCAAGCTGGGAACTTGGAAGGTGAGGGAAGCCAAGTGCGAGAGTTGAGTTGAATTTGACCAGAAGCGAAAGGGCGACGTAGATATCGAGTTGGATCCCATACTTCTGGCTCAGTATAAATGAGTGGGTCACAAGAAATGGGAGTAGGCGAAGCCACCACAAATCCAGGTGGGCAGGTCAAGCCATCCTTGAGCTCAAATGGTTTCTCTGCCAGTCGTACCCACGCTCCTGTTGCCCTTAGCCGAAGTGTCTCATTGACACAGCGCGTCAAACAGCTCACATCTTTATAGCTCACAGCTCCTAACCCACCACATTCTTCAAGCTCAGATCGAATCTCTCCCACTAAATCTTTTCCAGTCCGCTGGCAATACTCAAGTATGTCATAAAGCGCACCTATCGTGGCTGCTGCAGAGTTGGTCTGGCCGGCCCAGACATAGCTAACATCGGTATTAACATATCGTCAGCATTTAATTCCAACACATTAGTAAGGAAGAAACTCGACATGGCAAGGGAAACTAACCCATAGATGAATATTGCGATGTAGTTCACTTTTCGCTCGATAATCTCCATCATTGCGGGTGTGGCAATCCCAGTGTGGTAAGCACACAACACTTCGTCGCTTGCTGTACCACATTCGGCTTCAAGTTCAGAGCGCAGAAGTTCCTCGGGTAGCTCGGGATCCGGAAGACAATCATTTGATCCTACTCTACGAGCAGCAAGTTTAAGATGGCCACGGACATGATCGCGAAGAAGAGTGAGGAGCTGATCCTTGGCCTGGGCTCGTGAACGGCCTGTGGCGAGGAGTCCGAAAAGACTCAAGTCTCCATCAAGCACCCGAAAAAGACTTGCCACCTGAGGAAGAAGCTCAGGTGCTACAGGACCCATAAGAGCCGCAAGGTCGAGGGCAAAGACAACATCATCAACCCAGCCTGTGGGCGAGAGTGTAGTCCACTCAGAATGCGGTTCAGAATCGCAATCAAGTCTATTGATGATCATTTCCTCTGCCAAGGTCCAGAAGCGGCAATCGAGAGCGTCTAGGCGATCAGGAGCGAAAACCAGCCGGGTGAGAGTTCGAGTGGGTCCGATGAAGGCCTCCTCACCAATCACGCCAGACGCGATGAGCTTATAGGCACTCGTTACGTCGAGTATCGTACGCGAAGAGGTGGCAAAGCGGTGAACGTGGGCCGCAGACTGAATGAAAGAACAACGGTAGCCAAGGATGGTAGTGGTAAACACATGACCCTAAAGTTCAAAACAATCATCCAGAATCTGGTCAGATTTTTGGATCATCGTGTATCAAAGACCACTCAGGTCAAATCGCAAGGACATGACAGGAACAAGCAAGTATTCGACGCATATAGCTTGCAGGTGAGCCAGCAACAAGTACGTATACATGCATCGACGAATAATACGTAAAAGGGTAGCAAAGGTACGTAAAGGATCAAAGTAAAAGATTGTGGGGTTATTAATTACGTACGTAACGAGCATGATTTCTTCGGATAAAACCAACAGGATCCCGAGTGTAAGCAAACAAGCTACCAATCCAAGGCCAAGTGAGAACAAGAGGCGGAGATTTACGTGAAGACGAGGACGAGGGGCGAATCCAATTGAGGACAGCGAGCAGAAGGCAACCAAGGCTAAGAGTGCCTAAAAGCCAATGGATGGGCTCAAGAAGGTAGTAACTTGGAGCCAGAAATGTAGATGATTGAGACAATAATGAGAAAATAGTGAAAGGGTTATTGCTGGATGACATGTGGAGTTAGTATATGACAGGCAAATAAAGAAATTGATGATGATGATTTGTGAAAGAAGAATTTCAAGTTGGATGTAGATGAGCAAGCGGTGAGGAGCTCTGATGCATTGAGAATTGAAGAATCAAAAGAAATACTGGCATTCATGGTTCACATCCAAACTACAGTCATGCCCAAAAAAAATTGAAAGCAAGTTGCAGTGAAGTTACAAAAAATGAGCAGATCAATGTACATACATACTATGATTGTTAAAAAGAGATTGTGAGATTAGGTTGAGGAGATGATGCAGAATGAGAAGGAAGGAGAAGAACAAGGGTAGTAAAGAACCACTCGGCGCCATAAAGTTGGGAGGAGGTGAATAGTTCTCAAACCGCAAAGGTTTGTGTGTACAGGAAATACAAAGTTTCGCCGTAGCTGGGATCAAAGCGAGGTGGACCGTCCTGACGAAAACTTCACGGCAATTTATCAAATTTTGAACATTAGCCACCCAGTTCACAAGGGCTCACAATGATTGAGCTGCCCAAGCTGTGCGGAGGCCAATTTGTTGAGTCTAGAATGTTTTTTGTTGGATTCAAGAACGTTCAGATCATCTTCATCCGCCAGTCAATCAATTGTCTCTCACAGTCATTCTATCAACTTCGCATCTCCCGTTACTCGATCTCTGGATTTCTAAACCGTGCTTGACAAACTAAATTTCTAGAGCACATCCAAACAATAAGAAAGTGAATCAGACTCGCCTTAGGCCTGTTTTGCACTGTTTGAGTTCGGTCCAGGGCCCCGACGGGCAATTCTCCCTAGCTGGCTCACCGTTTGACAGTTATATACGTCGCGTTATGGGTTGCACTTTACACGACGTTCGTGATATGGGCGATGTGTCTTGGTTGGTTGGTTGCTTTTATTTTGATTTTGTTCTCTATCTTTCTTTTGTTACACACTTTCAAGCTTGTGTGTGCTTTTTAATTTGTATCCTTCTCTTTTCTTTGACAAATCTCTGCCGGATTTGTCCACATATGTTGTAGAGCGGATCCGGCCGCCCATATCTGGCCCTATCTATTTTACCCTGATGTCTCCAACATCTATATATTGTACAACTCATATCAATTCCTTATCTGGACTTTTCAGAGATGTTTGTCTATATAAGACACCCATCCCTTGCTTGTGGAATAGATTCTCAAGCAGCTTCTCCTACAGATTTACCACAGCAACTCCTGTTAGGAATCACACTGGGTGCAGTTGTTTTGCCCAGTTTCTTTTTGATAGGCTATTTATTCTGAATTTACAGCTTATCATTGCGTCTGGCACTGTTGTGTCTTCTTTTCTTGGGTACTTCATTTTGATTTTTGTTTTCAGTATACCTATTGTTTAATTTTGATGCAATGAGTTATGCAATGTATCTCTTGTACATCTGTGTTTTTGGTGTGATCCAGCTTGGTTAGCCTTTTTGCATGTGAAAGTTGATTTTCAAAAGGAACATGCCTTTTGAAGTCTTCTGAGGAACGCATGCTTTGACGCATTTTTTAGGTCTTCCTTTTGATACCTTGGTGCTTTTCACTTTCATGATCTGGCATTATATCACACTTTGTATGTAAGATTTCTTTGCTCAATGGGTACCTTGGTTTCAAGCTGAGCTTATCAAAGCCCTATCTGCACAGCTGCGGCCGCGCCCTTGCCAAGGAGCTTATGACTAATCCTCTATCCCTGACATGAGAACTCCACGGGTTAAGTCCCTTGATGTAGTTTTTGGCATTTTCTAATTTCCCTGTTTTATGAGCACAAATTTTCTCAATTATTGAAGTTGTTTTGTGAGGATTCAGCAACTGATAGGCTGAATCTTCACTAAAAAAGGTGAAGAGTAGACCATGAAGTCTTCACTTGGTACACCTAAGTGAAGACTACAGTTAGTTGACCTCCAAAAGGAGGATTTATTGCCATTGGGATGGCTGAGTAATCCCTCTAAGGATCTAACTCTGACCTTTGGTTGATATTACAACTCACAAGCCTGCAGTACTTTAACCTCTGAGGGTTCAGAGGTACTGTGGAGTACTTTGGACTCTTTTATAGAGGAGCCCTTTGTAAATTCCAAGTCTATTCCATTAGCTATTGATCCCACAAGCTCAGAATGCTACTTGTGGTTTTACAAGAACCTGGGTGATAAAAAACTATAATTCTCAAGCTACAAATATATCAATTCACTCAGTGTTCTTTGTGAAGAATCAAGTAATTTGTGATGTGTTGTTGTGGAATGATATGAAGTTGGTTCCTCTTCCAAGGTGGAAAGTGTTTAATATTCTAAGATCTAGGCATCAACTTGTGGTTGGTGCTTAGGTTTGAATTGCTTGGGTTAGTTTCCAAACTTACTACTTAAGTTATAGTTAGTCTTATTGATCAAGTGACTATTGATGAGTCATGAGGTGTCATCATTATGGTTGTTGACCGTGGTCCTGTACACAGGGCTCGGGGTCAACATGTTCAGCATTTCTTTCTACATGTGTTCAACTATTCATCACCCCAGATAGGAGGCTCCATCATCCTTTTTTTGATGTGAGTTTTAAAGCTCTCATTTCAGACTTGTCAAACTCTGTACATGATTTTGGAGGAAGTGTGTTGTCAGAAAGCCCGGAAGACACTCAAGGCAGAAATTGGTATATCAAAAGGTCACAATTTAAGCCTCCCTTGTAAATATCTTCAGTGAAATTTATTAGCTGCACCACTCAAGATGCCTGAGTTATGAGACTACAAGGATTTGTAGAAACAGAATTTAAACAAGTTTGATAATTGAGAAAATTTGTGTTCATAAATAAGGTAAATTAACAAATGTGAAAAACTACATACCAGGACTCAACCTATGGAGTTCTCATGCGGGGAATAGAAGATTTGGGATCAGTACACTTTTGCAAAGCAGCAAGGTTCCCATGCTTTGTTGTTTGTGCCTTGGGGTTGTCATACACTTTTGTTTAAATGTGGTGGCTCTTTTTTGAGAGCTTACTTACATCTTCACCAGTCTTCCCCAGTGTGCTTAAATGAATTCAATCATTTTGGAAACTCTATCCAAAGGGACATTTTTTGGGTTAAACAACATGTTTGACTACATAAGCAACTCAAACTCCTCAATTATTTATATCAAACTTACTATTAAAATGAAATTATCATTAGTAAACCAAACCATTCAATTTGGATCCCAAAGTCTTGATTCATCAATCCCTACTCTTCAAGTACATCTCATCTATTTGCCTGTTCATGTCCCTGTGCATTGAATTATAAGCATTATAAATAATGAAAAAGTGGACCAGACTTGCTTAACACCTGTTTTGTCTTGTTTAAATTTGGTCCATTGCCCCAACAGCCGGTTCTATTTATTTGGCTGTTTGTTGCTTCTTGTGCTTTTTTTGAGAGAAACCTTCCATGTGCACATGTCTGCAATTTCCATACAGTCTGTCACAAATTTATGTGTCCTTTATTTCCACGTAGTCCATAAGAAGCCTGCAGTCCCCAGTGATGCTGTGGATTGCATTGAATTACAACTCAAATTCACATTGACTAATAACTAAAAAGTACCAGTTGACTGCATGAACATTTCTTGATTTTGGGCTCCACATGTTTGTTTCTGTGCAACTACATATGTACACCATCTTTTACTTTGGGTTGTTTAACTTTTGTTCAATCTGAGACTGACTGTATTAGGGCGGTTCAAGAAGGACTTTTACAGCCCATTTTTAACTTTTACAAACTGCTCACAAAACTTAAATTACAAACTTAAAAATAAGTGTGCAAACCATCTCTAAAGGTGGTTCACGGTTTTGCAATCTCTAAACTTGCTTTATAATTTTTAAAACTATAAGGGCCAAACGGCGTGGGAAATGAGCCGTTGAATCCATGAAACAAAGGAACCATGACGGTTGGGCCTGAAATGGCCAAGACTTAAAACTTATAAATACGACTTTTGCAACTGTGCAATCTGGGTGTATAAGTTGTGAACCAACTTATAAAGCCAGATTGGCATGCTACGTCACAGGTGCTCGCAGTTCTCTTCTTGAACCGCCCTATTCTTGTTTCACTTATCAATTGGCATCTGTCTTCTCCATTGGAGCATCCACTATTGTCTCTGTAAGTGGCCTTGATACAATAAATTTTACTCTACCAAGGCCTAGAATCCCCAATCATGTCCAGATTCACATCAGTAGCTACTTTGTTTACTCAAAATTCTGTAGGCCTCCAATAAATTTACTGGACCTCTACAGATTTCTGTAGCTCCAAATCCATCAACTTCTATCAAGACACATCAAACCATGTCTCCCCAAATGCTACATCTACATCTAATCTTCATCTCTGAAATCCACCTCAATCAACCTGTCTTTGTTTCATCTCGTGATCAACCTCTCACTCTTCACCTTGAGTACCACACATCAAATATGGATCCATATTGTGATATTACATTTGTGAAATGTGAGCTCATGATCCTGTGGTGAGGGCTCAGGTCTGACACGCTACATCAGATCACCAATATACCACAGAGTTTTCAAAATTGAGACCACATAGAAAATGATACAGAATTTAAAAGTGATAAGAAAAATTTGAAAAAATACCGGTTGGATTTATGCATGGCTCTCCACCATGTTGCATATTTTTTCAGATTCTTACAACATCAGTGTATCTTAAGTCAGAAACCCATTTTTTATACTAAATCAGCAATTATTGGAATATTGACTTTCCTAGACCAATAAGAATTTTGATTTCACTCCCACTAATTTTTTCAGATTAAAAATACCACATTTGGGATCTACAAGTTACATGCAGGAATTAGTTATGTATCTTTGAAAGTGAATAAGACAAAATGACATCAATTCCCAGTAGGCAACAGATTTGACCACTGTAATCATGACCAAATGGCTTTAGCATCTCAATAGATATGTTAAGGCCAATGCATGGCATTCACAAATGATAAGGATCAATTTGATAGGACAAAAACAAGCATCCTTGTGAGTATTTATGATTTCTGCCCAAAGTTTCCTAGTTTTGGACATGTTTCGAGTTTCTTAGATGATAAATTTTGCAATTTATTTTTCTTCATAACATTTTAGGGGAAGGAAGAGTGGCTAAGGTTTGTTGTAGAGAGTGACATGTACACAACTGCGGCACAGCCATCCTGTGACATGGAAGTACTTTATATATTTGTTTTGTTCTCCGAGCGGGTTTTCCACATCTCTGTGGATTCCCATTAGTTTTTATCATGCTTATTCGTTTCATTTCCTTCTTGATTCACTATGTACAGTAGATTCCATAAGTGGCGAAACAAAATTTTTTTGCAAAGACCAGATGGTCCGTGCGAGCCGCAGCGCTGGCCGGTTCTGAACGGACCGGGCCTAGATTTGAAAGCTGATGATGTGCAGTAATGGTAAGATCCAGTCTTCGATCTACTCATCACGCACCTCGACTCATCACAAAAGTGGATCTACCCCATGACGTTTCCGAGATCTGAAACAATGAACCGACACTCGATGGCCAGTGGGGCCAGCTTTCAAATCATCATCTGCGATATCCGACTCATACCACGTCTATTCTCGGGAACGACGACTTCTGCACTTTCTTCGATCATATCAGACGCGATTGATCATTATCCATATTATCTCAAGATTTCCAATCGCTATCACCTCTTGCTCATTGTCAAAAACCTCGCGTACGACTTCAAATCGACTTCAAACATGTCTAATGATTCTCATATCAGTAGCCAGTACGTATCTAAGTCTAATATTCTAACCCGAAACAAATTTACTGACATGATTCTTAGCAGGTCCAATTCAGAATTTATGAAGATGAGCAAGACCCTTCTGGCCGGCGATGCTGTAGATAGTAGTTCATTGGTGGAGTTCGATTTCACCCACTCCTCTCCCCTCCAAGAAAAAACCGCGGTCACCAAAAAAAAAACAATCATTGACCCCGGTAAGCCACACTGACCATACTCCGTCTGTATTTGCATGGAGTTCATTTCGTTGGTTCCAGTTCCCAAAACCGAAGTTAAAATGCGGAAGATGTGTGCTATTGGGATCACCTTGAGCTTGTATACTCTGGAAGCCAACACGGGACCGGTTAAGGCAAATCACAAGCGAAAATGGATTCCGCAAAAGTTTCCAGTCACCAAGCAACAAATCGATATTTTGAAAACTTCCATCCCTATTCTCAAATCGACTTTGTTCAAAATTGCGGACAAGGTCATGAATGACCAAACCGGTGGTATGTTGGCCCTCTTTCAAGCTGCGAATGCTAACAAGCAGCTAGTCCTGGGCCTATCAATCTCAAATCATCCGATTTATGGCAAAGGGAAGTCTTATACTGCCACCGCCGATAAAAAACTGGAGGAGTTCTTTGCCGCGGTGGAGCTTAACCCCGGCGCGGACATAGGTATACAATTGACGATGGAAAGTCCATCCAAGGCAGCTCAACAACAAATAGAGGTAAGTTGGATCTACTTACTCATTCCCTCCTAATTTTTTTAATTCTCTGCTCGTTTTTAGACTCACTAATTCCCTCTTTTTTTTTAAATTCTCTGCTCGTTTTTAGAAACGATCCTTGGCTCATGCCGTCTTGGCAGCTCAGAATGTTGTCAAAGAGGGCCGTGATACTTCGCAAGATGAGCTGGCTCACTCTGACCCCGTGGCCAAGCAAAAGCTCACTTTAACCAAGTTGGTTAATCATCACAAAGCGCTGGGCAACACCTGCATGGAAGGATATCAACTAGTCAACAAGCTTCAACCTACTCAAATTATGACATTGTCTTTTGAGCATATGGTCAAGTGGGCGCAGATCTTGGTAAGTAGTCTGTAATTTTCATTTCTTTACTTATTTTTAATTAATTCCTTTCTTTGCCTGCCTTGTAATGAACATCTGTAACGATCCAGGCTACTGGTTCAGATGGAGTGATGATGGACAACCCTCCCACAAAGGTGGCAGGATTCAAGTGGGAAAGTATCAAGTGTAGCTTGATCACTACCACCCCGGTCCTACTCGCTAAGCGAACCAAATCCACCTCCAAACCCCTCGCTGTCCCGACACAAGCGCCCTGGGGCTACGCTGAGATGCAGGGTATGGATATGGAGGTAGACCTACACAAGGCCAAACGACTCGCAAAAACTTCAACGATTCAAGATTTTTTATTGTTTGCCGAGGTGGCAGAACATGAGGAAGACCGTATAATTGAGGCCTTTGAAGAACACAGCATCAACAACTTTTACCGTTTTTTATTTCCGGCTTCATTCGATGCGCGTGATATGGAGCGATGGGGTATCCCTTTTGGAACTGGCCTGGTCTTAATGGAAAGCGCTCGCCGATCCTATCATCACCTGGTCAACATTGAAGAAGCCAAACTGTGAGTCAAAGGAATTGTGGTTTCAGGTACCGACTCTGATGAGAGTGACATCAAAGTGATGTCTTCCAAAAAGGGATATCCAAAATATAAGTGATCGAGTTGATACTTGCTTTTACATGCGAAAAGTCTTTACATTATCTAGATGCACCAATAACTTGTGTTCGGTGGAATCAATATAATGATTTGGTTCGATTTCCACTTTTCCAACTCAAAAAGAAATCCCAGTGTGTCACTACATCATACCTATAGTATTAGTGTTGTTTCTTTTTTGTTTTAAAAAAACCATACTGTCACCTTAAAAAAATGCAATTGAATTGTTATCTTGTTCGGTCACCCCATAAAGTGCATTGAGTTTGCCCCAGATTGAAGTGTGAGAGTCTCTGCCATCATAAACACCCTATTTGGGTGTTTTTTCATGCATTCTGTTCAATCAACATGCCATGGTTCCAACTTGTGGGGTCTACCTATTAAGGTATGACATGTTCCACAAGTTCTTCATAATACTTTGGTAAATGAGAAATACTCATCTACCAAAGTCTTCAGTGGGTCTCAAGTCAAGCAAAGGAATACATAGCTCTGATTGGCAAATGTATTCCAGATGCGCATTATTGTGTGCGGAGGAGGTTCCGAAAGGACATCTCAATTGAGATGATCATTGTGCTCATCAGGTACAGATAGTTGATAATCAATTTCATATGTATTTCTAACAATCAGTGTCATTTGTATAATTTTTAAGAAACAACTAAGCCACTAGTCATATCACCAAAGTCAGAGCCAGGTGGAATATACAAAACATGAGTATAAAGAAAAAGGTAAAAATTTAGATATTCTTCCGATTGAAAAGAAAATATGAATAACTTGAATATGAAGCTTGATAGTTAAGAAAATCAGTCGATGCTGAAAGTAAGAAGAGAATTGAAGAAGCTTTGAAAGCTAGGAATGAGTGGCCACAGTCATTCTTCAAAGCGTGTATTGTAACGGGCCCAATAGTGGTTTGTCGTGTATCCGGCATGAGCTATCAGAGGTTGCATGAGTCGACGAGTCATAACCCTTGCAGCCAACAAAAGTAGATAATTAGCCTTCTCTTCCTCAAAGAGCCATTGCTCTTCCCTTTTCAATCGAGATTTGATACTGTGAAACATGTTTTCTATAGGATTCATATTGGGAGAGTAAGCTGGCAGATATATTACAAGGATTCCTGCCTTGTTGCAGAACTCCATAATCCTCCCACCATGATGGACTCTGGCATTGTCCATGACCAGCACAGAGTTGGGCCTGGGGTATTGGTTCATAACCGGTAGCTAGAAAATAATAATATTAGGCACGGGCGAGGCAAATTATATTTCTTAAAGACTATGAAATAAAACGTACCAAGTCATTTTTTAAGAATAGCTCCACATCAATTCTACGCACCGGCCCTTTGATCACGACCCCAGCTATCATTCCCTCCTCACTAACCGCCGGAAGCAAAGTCCAATGACTTTGTTCAGTATATCGGGCCTGTCTGCGGGTTTGAGAAACCCGGGGGGCCCAACTGCGTGTGCAAGAAGCATCACGGCCGATGTGGAACTTATAGCACCACAAGGGCTATACAGTGCTTGAAGGGGTATAATCTGTAAATATTTAATCTACAGAAGATGCCTGAGACTGCCCCTTCTGAGAATCTTCAACAACCTGTAATTTGTTGTTAAAGTCTCCTGATAACAGAGAAAAATATCCTAAGCAACAATTACGCAACACTGCTATAGTGTTATTCCAATTTAAAGCAACACTGCTATAGTGTTATTCCAGAATTTAAGCAACACTGCTATAGTGTTATTCCAATATAAAGCAACACTGTTATAGTGTTATTCCAGGAAGCTTGTAGCTTATAAGACCTAAAATAAATTCTCTTATTAATTAAAATAAGGGCAGTTTAAGTGAACTAAGACTGTATAGTAGATTTATAATGATAAAAATGACTACACTATATCATAGCTGAGAGAAAAGAAATATAAATGTGGGACAAAGTGAAGGCCTTTATATACATGTTTTTCCAAAAATAAAATTAAATCAAAAACCTTTTCAACAACTCTTCTTTTCACACTTATTACTCATCTCAATCCTTCCAACTCCCAACAAATCCCACCTGATTGGCTTATTTACTGTTGATCATCTTTATTACACATATACAACCTTAATTACTAGTGTATTTCAACTTGTAATGATCTTCATGCTGTGTTGTTGCTGTGTACATGTGATTTAATTATATGTAATGATGATTAATGCTGTGTTCTGCTGTGTGTAATGATGTTCATTCATCATCTTCCTTCTCTTTCACATTCACTTCTTATGTCATTGCTGTGTGAATCAATTTTACATAGCGCAAATCATTGTAAATCATTGATCTTTGCTGTGTTTTATTCAATTCCACCCTGTAAATCATGTTTGTTGATCATGTAATGTATGGTTTATTATGTAATATGCTGTGTTATGCTAATTTCACGTGTGAGTGTCTACATATTATGCTTATATTATGTTATGACCCATAATTTCCAGCTGTTTACCATCTTTTATGTAATATACATATGTATTTGGTGTATGTAAAACTTCTTTAATTTGTGATTTTCGAGTTTTTTGGGGTTTCACAACTCCCTTTCACTTGTTTACCATTCCTTTCACCAATTTTGGTTTTCTGTCCCTCTCCTCTCTCATCTTTCCCACTCGACTCAATCCTCTTACTCGATCCTCATCATTTGTCTTTACTCGATTCAATCCTCAATAGTTCCTTTTCAATTTAAGTTAAGTTAACTTTTTCTTTTATGTTTATTCCTTTCTGATTTCTCTCTCTTTTTGATATATTTAGTCATGGGAAAACTAATTTTTTATTTCTTTGATTCTTTTTTAGAATCGATCGATCCTTTTCTTGAACCATTTCTTGGTTTTGAAATTAGTAAGTCTTCTTTCTTTATCTTTTTCTTTCTTCTTTTTCATCTTTCTAATTCATTCAATCTTTAAATTTGTTCATCTTATTTTCTTTAGATTGTATTCTTTGATCGTTCGATCTTCTGACTCAGTCACTTGATTCAAACTTCGGTCATTCTTTCTTTGGTTTTTAAGCTTTGTAAGTAACTGTCATATCTTTTTAAGTAAGTTCGTTTCTTTCTTCTTTCCTTTTCATAACTTATGATTCTCTTTCTTCATCTCTTGTCACAAGCCACATCATCATGTGTTTAGGTTTGTTTACTAATGATCTTGTTTGTTTGATTACTAATCTTTCTTTTATTTCATTCGATTTTATTTTAAAATCGATCGTTCATCTTTTGTTTTTGATCTCTTCTTTAGAAAACTGTTCAATTGGTTTCTTTTATCCTTCCAACTCGTGATCGATTCATTTTTCTTGATTCCCTCAAGCTTGTAAGTCGTTTTCAATTCTCTTCTTCTTTTCATCTTTTCTTTACTTTCATCTTTCATGCTTTCATAAGCCATTCACAGCCTTAACTAATATTCAGGTATTATCGTTCACTAACAATCTTATTTTTCTCGTTTTTTAGGCTTACTACCCCAATCATCTTTGATCGATCAACTTCTCTTTTTCCTAATTAACTATTATCCTTAAGTAAGTCCATTTTCTGTTTTCATGTGTTTTTAAATCTGTTTACTAATCCTTTTGTTTATTTTCTTTATTAGATCATCCATCAACTTATCACTTTGATCGATCAGTTTTCAAAAGTTAAGTAAGCTTCCTCTCATTTCTTCTTTTCTTTTCATTCATCTGCTGATCATTTCCTTCCTCTCTTCTTAATTCTCTTAGTAATTGTTCACAGGATTTTCTTTTTTAAATTTTAATTATTGTTTTAGGTTCTCGAAGAAGAGTTAAGTGAATTTTTCACAAGTGACGTTGGAAATTGAAGGTGAAATGGACAGAAGGATATGCTGAAGTAAGACTATGAGTTGGATCAGATGATTTTAGAGATTCAAGTAGATAGATCTCAAAAGTGTCTCCTTTCTCTTTTTAAATGTTGTAAGCCTGCTGTGAGATGACCTAATCATGATGTAATGAATAGTAAAAAAAATTTAAATCGATCTTAAAAACCTTGAGAGCAAAAAATAAAAATAAATTAAATTTCTGATCGAATATATAAATAGTTGACCACATCCTCCTCTTTTTCGGTCAACTGCCCCCAGTTTCCAAACTCTTATCGATTTAAAAATTTTTTTTTTAAAAGTAACTTTTCTCTCTTCTCTTTTTATTTCTTTTTAACTTTCGATTTATTTCTTTATTAACTAACTCAGTTTTTCTTTCCTTTTTATTTTCATTTCTTTAATCTTTTCTAGATCTCAATAATTTGAATTTGAAAAAAAACGATCGATCGGTTCGTTTCTTTTCTTCTTTTCCTGTTTACCGTTTACTAATCCTCCAGTTTTCATCCTTCTTTTTCTTTTTTTTTCTTTAATTTTTCTAACTCATATTACTCATTAATCTTTCAGTCTTAAAACGATTAAAACAAATCGATTAAAAAGAAAAGTTTTTTAAACTTTCAATTAAATTTTAATATCGTAAGTTTCCTTCTTTGCTTTTAACTTTCTTTCTTTCATTTTAATTGTTTTTCCTTAAATATTATTCTTTTGAATTTTGAACTGATGATGTTTTAATCTTTTGCTTATTGAATTTAGTTTGTTCGTTCCAAAAAACTAAAGGTATTTTGTTTTATGTTTATTAATATTTGTTTACCATACTAATTTTTTTCCTCTTTACTCATTTTTTTTCTTTAGATAAAAAGACTTGATCCTATAATACTTGTTAAAGATAAATGTAAGTTGTTTGTACTTATAACTAAATATTTTTTTAAAATACTTATTAATAATTCTTCTTCTATTCTTTTTAAATTTTCAATTTTTTTTTTGTTTTTAGATAATAAATATTATTAACTTCAACATGCAAGGACCACATTTCACTGGTAACTTTGTTGGAACCTGTGACCAATGCGCACCATCCGAGTCTCCATGCTCTTTTTCTTTCCCTCCTAGTCACCCTGATGGTCACTGGAGTTGTAATAGTTGTAAGTTTTTTGGTTTAGCTTGCAGTAAGTTTTCTTCTTTTTTAATTTTTATTCTTCTTATCATTTTTAACTAATTTTTATTTTTAATTTTAATTTTAACTTTTCTTTCTTGAACAGGCTACCCTGAAACCATTACTGAAAATATTTCAGTCCATCTACCTTCACCTCCACTTACTCCTTTTTCACCTCCAGCTATTCCTCCTTCATCTCCTTTAGCGGATTGGAGTTATTTAAATAATATTAATTTTCCTTCTAATCCACCTTCTCCACCAGCCTCTTCCACCTTAATATCTGACTACTCTTTTGAAACCATTTATCCAACTGATGATCCCCACTTCACCCAACTATTCGACTATAGTCTCCCATGGAAGAATGATCCAATCACTGAACTTTCTTGGACTGTCTGGAGACATTTCGACCACGCTATTCGACTTATCCGTGATCAAGGAATTGAAATTCCTCCTGGAGTTTATAATTCTTATAATTTAAGTAGAAATTTGGTAATGGATGAATACTTTTCCAGAAATAGCTCGTCTGTTTCACCCAGAGATTTACCTAATTATAATACTTTCATTCCTTTCTTAAATAATGCTGAGAAAGCTAATATGGATAATATGTCTTTTATTGATACTCCTGTTTCCTCTTCTCCTAGTTCTGTTGCGCATTTCCCCACTTTTTCTCCTGTTTCTCCTTCTCCTCCTCCTGTTCCTGTTGCTCAATCTCCTTATCCTCCTGCTCCTGGTATTCCTGTTCCCCATATTTCAGAATATCTTCCTTATCATTCCAACTCTTCTAATTCTTCTGAATTTAATTTTAATTTGTTAGAATTTATTGATCCTCAACTTCTTTAACTTAATTTTTTAAACTTTTTGTACATCATTTTTAAAGAAAAAAGAAACCAATGTAAATGAATATTAATATTAATTTTTGTAACCACTTTTTTTTTTGAGCCAATTTTGAATTTTAAGTTTGAAAAATGAATAATATTATTTTTAATCTTTGGATTATCTGATGAAGTTTATAATTATTTACTTATCTTGAACTAATTTTGATTTTTAAATTAAAAACATAACCTGAATTTTTTTAGTAAATTTTTATCATAAGAAAGGTAAATTCATTTTGTAATTTTTATATTTTTAAACTTCTTCTTGTAGTTCCTCGTCCTCAATGTCCACCTCCTCTTTTTCTAATGTGATTTCTACACCTCTTGGATAAAACTTTTTAATATGTTCAGCTGCGTATTTTCTTGAAAGTTGAGTTCCATCCAACTCCTCTAAAATGTAAGCTCCCCCAAAATGTTGTTCAACAATTCTGTACGGACCATTCCACCTATTCTTAAATAATTTTCCCCATTGAAATTCCAGGCTTTTGTTATATGTTAATACTAAATCTCCCTTTTCCAAAGGCTTTCTCATCCGGTGAGCATTCTTTCTGTCCCAATATATAATTCCTTGTACTCTTGCAATCATCATTTTATCATATGCTTTTTTAATAATTTCTTCTCTACACATTAATTGTTCCATTCGTGCTTTTAATAATTCATCTCCAGTATGTATTTTATCCCATTCAATACCTAAGAAAGACCCTGCTTCAAGATCAATTGGTAATATGGCTGGTTGTGAAAATATCATCTCATAAGGAGACATTCCCGTAGTTCTTTTTGTTGATATTCTGTCCGCAAATAATACCTGAGGCAAATAAATTTCCCATGAAGTACCGGTTTCATCACTTAATTTGACTAAAGCACCCTTAATATCTTTGTGTCCTCTTTCAATCATTCCTTCTGACTGTGGCCAATAAGCTGTTGATTCTCCTATCTTTGCACCAGACATAGCAATAGCTTCCCTGAAAACTCCTTTGAATTCAGATCCACCATCTACAGTAAAACATTTAACTGAACCATATCTCATAATCCATTCTCGAGTAATAAATTTTGCTACTGCTGGAGCCGTGAGTTTCTTTAAAGGAGCTGCTTCAACCCACCCTGATAAATCATCTCTTGCTATTATAATATAATCATATCTTCCTGCTTTAATATGCACAGCATCCAGACTAACTCTTCCGAAAATTGTATTTTCCCCTGTAGCTCTTCCAACTTCTTTTTCTTTCTTTGAACCCTTCTTTTGACAAATTTCACATGATATCACCCAATTTCTTACTGCTTCCTTCATTTCAGGCCACCAAAATCTTATCAAACACCTCCTGTAAGTTTCTTCCATTCCTCTATGTCCTAATTCATTGTGTAATTTCTTTAATATAAATTCCTGACCCTCCAATTTTGATACTACTACTCTGCCATAAGGTACTCCTCTCTTCCTCAACCTGTCATCTTCCACATAATATGTTGCAGTCTTGTTTTTAATTTTTACAAACTCTTCATCAGTACAATCTTCAGGTCTTTTCAGTGTTCTTAAATATTGTTCTAATTTTAACCAAAACCCTTCTTGAGCCCAAATATCCCCTTCTTCCACCTCCTCTTTTTCTGATTCTGAATCCTCATCTCCTATTTTATAATTTTCATACACCCTGATGTCTTTCTTTTCCTCATCAAAGCTTGTTCCTGATTCTGAACCTTCCCCTAATACTCTTCTTGACAAACCATCCGGCATTCCAAATCCTCTTGCATGTTTATGAACTAGATCAAATGAAAACAATTGAATAAAAGCCACCCATCTAGTCATTGCCGCATTTGGTAAACTAGGAGTATTGATCATTTGAATTAAAGCTTTTGCGTCAATTTGAAGTTCGAAATGTTGTCCCCACAATTTAGTTTTGAATTTTCTTAAGATTTTAGCAACTCCGCATAATTCCAATTTAGGTTGAGAGTATCTTGATTCCACCTCAGAGAAAACTTCAGATTCATAAAAAGCTGGCCTAATTTCTCCTTCTTCATTTTCTTGCATTAATACACCCCCCGCTGCTATGTAACTTGAATCCACTGCTAATATAATTTTCTTTGCTCCTTCACCATAATCCAAAGCTGCTAGCATGATATCTTCTCCAACAATTTTCTTTAATAAAATAAAAGCTTTTTCACATTCTTCAGACCATTCCCATTCAACTTTTAATCTTGTTAATCTTCTTAAAGGTGCTGCTATATGACCAAAATTAGGAATAAACATTCTGACGTAAATACAAGTCCCTAAAAATCCCAATACTTCTGTTTTATTTGAAGGTCTAGGCCAATTTTGAATTTTATTCTTCTTCTTAACTGATACACTTCTCCCATTCTTGCTCACCACATGTCCAACTATTTCTAAAGCAGGCACGCAAACAGCCAATTTCTTTCCAGAGACAGTTAATCCAGCCTCTTCAATTCTGAATAAAATTCTTTCAAATGTGATAGCATACTCCCAAATACATCTTCTGATACCATTGTTTTCTTTCAACACTTCATTATTATAATCTGATTCAGGGCCTTTAATTCCACCGTCATCAATAAAGATACCAACATGTTGAGGAAGTTCTTCTTGCAAAATCCACATCATTTGTGCTTGATAAACAGCCACAGAGTTTGTTGCTCCTTGAGGTAATCTTGTTAATTGAAATCTTCCCAACGGTGTTTCAAATGTTGTGAGAGGTCTTGAAACTTGAGCTAATTCTCTTTCATCATACCCCCCCATAATATCTCCTAATCCGTAACATGATCTTCCAGCAAAAGAATCCACAAATTCTTCCGGTGAAGGTGGCATTCCAGCATCTTTGATAGTCACTTTATTTAACACTTGTAAGTCATGCACTACTCTCAATTTACCATCTCCTTTCAAAACACAAAATACAGGGCTTGAGTAACTGGATGTTGATTGTTCATATAGGCCAGTTCTGATTCTTTGTCTGACTAATTCAATAAAGTCTGGTCTGATAGCTATTGGAATTGGAATAGGTCGAATTTGCCATGGCTCATGCTCTACTACTGGTATTACATATGGTAGACCATAGGAATGTTTAAGTACGCCTCTTTCTTGTTCACAATATGCTATAGCTCCTTCTCTAATAATTAATATGAATAATAATAATTTCATTTCTTCTTCAGATAACCATCCTTCAGGTCCAAAATTGCATTGCTTCAGTCTTTCCTTTGTAGTCTTCTCTGTTTCTTTAAATTCAGGAGGATTTTTAATTAAAGGTGAGTCATATGGATCTCTAGAAAGTGGTGGTCTTTGAAGAGGAAAGTTCAGATATTGAGGCATAGGAGCATTTACAGGTCTAACTTTCTTGTCTACAGATTTGTATTTTGCACCAAAACAATTGAAATGTTGTTCTTCTTTGATATTACTATAATTTTCATTATTATTAAGTTTGTGTAATTCTTCAAAATAATCTTCTCCAAGTATAACTTCTTCATCAAAATCTTCAAATGATTGTTCATCTTCATTTTTCGTAATATCATTGAATAAAATTTGAGTATCTTCTTCAAATAATTTATCTTCTTCAAATTCATCTTCTTCTTCTATTCTTTCAACTACATATCCAGTTCTTTCTTCAATTGATACATTCAACTTTCTTTCCCATTTCCCATTATCAGGTTCACACAATTTTATCTTCATCCAAACTCCTCTACTGTCTCTTAAAGTCATTCTTTCTCCACAGTCTTCTTTATAATCCAATTGAGCTTCAAAATCAAAGAGGAAAGGTCTGCCAAGTAGAATAGGAGTATCTTCTTCTTCTGCTACAAAGAAATGAACCTGTCCACTAATATTTCTACCAATATTTATATGTACTTGTTCAGCTATGCCACAAAGAGGAGCTTTATGACCACTAATACCTTTGACACCACTCTTTAAACTGACTAAGGTTTGTACTGGTAAGGTTTGCATGACTTTGAGTGGCATAATATTAATCTGAGACCCTGAATCCACTAGAGCTTTAAGCTTTTTACCACCAATTATTATGTGAATGTAACCTAGTGGAGTTGAGTAGAGAGAAAGATTTGCTAATTTAACTTCTACTGATGATTCTGATTCTGTATCATTTTCAAAATCTGATAATTATAGCACCACAAGGGCTATACAGTGCTTGAAGGGGTATAATCTGTAAATATTTAATCTACAGAAGATGCCTGAGACTGCCCCTTCTGAGAATCTTCAACAACCTGTAATTTGTTGTTAAAGTCTCCTGATAACAGAGAAAAATATCCTAAGCAACAATTACGCAACACTGCTATAGTGTTATTCCAATTTAAAGCAACACTGCTATAGTGTTATTCCAGAATTTAAGCAACACTGCTATAGTGTTATTCCAATATAAAGCAACACTGTTATAGTGTTATTCCAGGAAGCTTGTAGCTTATAAGACCTAAAATAAATTCTCTTATTAATTAAAATAAGGGCAGTTTAAGTGAACTAAGACTGTATAGTAGATTTATAATGATAAAAATGACTACACTATATCATAGCTGAGAGAAAAGAAATATAAATGTGGGACAAAGTGAAGGCCTTTATATACATGTTTTTCCAAAAATAAAATTAAATCAAAAACCTTTTCAACAACTCTTCTTTTCACACTTATTACTCATCTCAATCCTTCCAACTCCCAACAAATCCCACCTGATTGGCTTATTTACTGTTGATCATCTTTATTACACATATACAACCTTAATTACTAGTGTATTTCAACTTGTAATGATCTTCATGCTGTGTTGTTGCTGTGTACATGTGATTTAATTATATGTAATGATGATTAATGCTGTGTTCTGCTGTGTGTAATGATGTTCATTCATCATCTTCCTTCTCTTTCACATTCACTTCTTATGTCATTGCTGTGTGAATCAATTTTACATAGCGCAAATCATTGTAAATCATTGATCTTTGCTGTGTTTTATTCAATTCCAACCTGTAAATCATGTTTGTTGATCATGTAATGTATGGTTTATTATGTAATATGCTGTGTTATGCTAATTTCACGTGTGAGTGTCTACATATTATGCTTATATTATGTTATGACCCATAATTTCCAGCTGTTTACCATCTTTTATGTAATATACATATGTATTTGGTGTATGTAAAACTTCTTTAATTTGTGATTTTCGAGTTTTTTGGGGTTTCACAACTCCCTTTCACTTGTTTACCATTCCTTTCACCAATTTTGGTTTTCTGTCCCTCTCCTCTCTCATCTTTCCCACTCGACTCAATCCTCTTACTCGATCCTCATCATTTGTCTTTACTCGATTCAATCCTCAATAGTTCCTTTTCAATTTAAGTTAAGTTAACTTTTTCTTTTATGTTTATTCCTTTCTGATTTCTCTCTCTTTTTGATATATTTAGTCATGGGAAAACTAATTTTTTATTTCTTTGATTCTTTTTTAGAATCGATCGATCCTTTTCTTGAACCATTTCTTGGTTTTGAAATTAGTAAGTCTTCTTTCTTTATCTTTTTCTTTCTTCTTTTTCATCTTTCTAATTCATTCAATCTTTAAATTTGTTCATCTTATTTTCTTTAGATTGTATTCTTTGATCGTTCGATCTTCTGACTCAGTCACTTGATTCAAACTTCGGTCATTCTTTCTTTGGTTTTTAAGCTTTGTAAGTAACTGTCATATCTTTTTAAGTAAGTTCGTTTCTTTCTTCTTTCCTTTTCATAACTTATGATTCTCTTTCTTCATCTCTTGTCACAAGCCACATCATCATGTGTTTAGGTTTGTTTACTAATGATCTTGTTTGTTTGATTACTAATCTTTCTTTTATTTCATTCGATTTTATTTTAAAATCGATCGTTCATCTTTTGTTTTTGATCTCTTCTTTAGAAAACTGTTCGATTGGTTTCTTTTATCCTTCCAACTCGTGATCGATTCATTTTTCTTGATTCCCTCAAGCTTGTAAGTCGTTTTCAATTCTCTTCTTCTTTTCATCTTTTCTTTACTATCATCTTTCATGCTTTCATAAGCCATTCACAGCCTTAACTAATATTCAGGTATTATCGTTTACTAACAATCTTATTTTTCTCGTTTTTTAGGCTTACTACCCCAATCATCTTTGATCGATCAACTTCTCTTTTTCCTAATTAACTATTATCCTTAAGTAAGTCCATTTTCTGTTTTCATGTGTTTTTAAATCTGTTTACTAATCCTTTTGTTTATTTTCTTTATTAGATCATCCATCAACTTATCACTTTGATCGATCAGTTTTCAAAAGTTAAGTAAGCTTCCTCTCATTTCTTCTTTTCTTTTCATTCATCTGCTGATCATTTCCTTCCTCTCTTCTTAATTCTCTTAGTAATCGTTCACAGGATTTTCTTTTTTAAATTTTAATTATTGTTTTAGGTTCTCGAAGAAGAGTTAAGTGAATTTTTCACAAGTGACGTTGGAAATTGAAGGTGAAATGGACAGAAGGATATGCTGAAGTAAGACTATGAGTTGGATCAGATGATTTTAGAGATTCAAGTAGATAGATCTCAAAAGTGTCTCCTTTCTCTTTTTAAATGTTGTAAGCCTGCTGTGAGATGACCTAATCATGATGTAATGAATAGTAAAAAAAATTTAAATCGATCTTAAAAACCTTGAGAGCAAAAAATAAAAATAAATTAAATTTCTGATCGAATATATAAATAGTTGACCACACCGACCACCCCGCTCTCATCTGCAAATTTGAAAGGGTCAGTAAAGGAAAACGGATTGTAGCGTTGAAAAAAAAGATTGGAATTCTTACCAATGAATACCAAAAATTCTGGAGGTATTCCAGCGACTTGAAACATGAAATTGGTCCGCTCCTCGGGGGATTGATTTGGATGGACGCCTCGGGTGACTAAAAGAGATAGACCGAGGCGTTGACGGAGCTCTTGACAGATTGTGGCTTGGGAGATGTTCATCCCAGTCAAGTTAGCAATCTCCGTTTTCAGCTCGTCCAGGTAGATCGCTGGGCGGTTATTGACTAGATCCTGAAGTCGGGCTAGATTCTTGTCAGAAAGAAGATAAGGTCGACCAATAGGCAGATAGCTTGCTGGGTCCATGGTGACACTGTTGGTGAGATGGTACAGCCGTTTCCATCTGTATAGCGAGACTCGGGAGATGTTTGTTTGTAATCTAATATTGATATCCGGTAGAGGGACATTCTCCATGGCCAAGCGAGTGGCCAGGAGCTTTAGGTCCTCGGAATAACGTTGAAATCACATGTTGATTGTAGGGTGGATTCGAAAAAATTCAACGGCTGGGCGGAAATCGGTGGAACTGGAGGGATGGGGGTAAATGGCCACTTGTTCAGGTATGGGTGTTAGCCCCAATGAAAGAAAAAAAAACCATGATTTCGACAAGAAAAAAAAAGAGATTAATGAATGTGATCAACTGACATCTGCATGGATGTTCTGCAGATCATAGATGGCGTGAGCGGTTATTTGACAGCCCGGCCCGTTGAGAATTGGGCCGGTGCTGCGGCTTGCACGGACCATCTGGTCTTTGCAAAAATTTTTTGTTTTGCCACTTATGGAATCTACTGTATAAGGTTGCCATTCAATTCAACCACAATGAGCTGAAGAGACTTGAACTTTTGGTTTTGAAATTCAATCAGACAATTAATTCCCACATGGTCTTTAAAACAGCCCTTAGTATCTGGCTACTTTGGTAATCATTAACTACATGACTCTTATAACAATTTTTGCAATTGCGTGCAAGAATGAATAAATATTTTTTTTGATTGGCTTGTTGACTTTTTTATCTCTCTCTTGACCCATAATTTGCCTGCTAAACCTTGATCTATGGGCTATGGGGGAGATCCTCCAAAACCATATGCTCATAAGAGCATCCCCAGCGGACTACGGACTCTCGGAGCTCCGATCGTGGCTGAAGACCCACCACCAGGCTGATTGGGGCCCGCCTTTGTCAGTCAATTTGATGACTGCACAGCGGACCACCAAAACAGACCTACGACACCCGCTATTGGCATCACAATATGCCAATAGACAGCTGACCCGGCCGGTACCTATATGCGTACACATGGTTGCTACATGTGGCTCCCAGCACGTGGAGGGCAGGGCACGTGATCTTGGAGCTCCGACCAGACCCCCCAGATGTGGAGAGTCTCGACAAAAAATGTCGGAGCTCCGACCCCTGACACCGGAGAATCGGTAGTCCGCTGGGAGCAATTTTGGGACTTTCAGCCCCAAAATCCTTCGAAGCTCCGAGAGTCCGTACACCACAGATGCGTTTGGCCTGTCTGCAGACGGGCAAGGCAGGCCAGCTGCAGACCGCCAGCCTTTGCAGAGGGGCAGGCGGTCTGTAGGTCGCCCTCACGAGTGACCGCCAGCAGGCGCCTGCTGGGCCCGGCTGCAGACGGGCTGGTCAGCGGCTGCTGGCCAGCTGGATTGCGGCTTCAGACGGCCTGCTCGGGTTATGGCCCGAGCCACTTGGGAGGGCCTTTGGCTCTCGGACTTCTTGGGCCGATGCAGTTTGGGTTTGGCCCGGGGCATTTCAAGCTCGCGGGGGGGTCGAGCTCAGCTCAGCTCAGCTCAGGGCACATTAATAGATACGTAGAATTAGTTATATAGTTTATTTCATAATCGAAGGAGGACAAATTTTTAGAATTTCTTTTTACAAGAATTAATACAAAGAAAGAATAGAAAGCTTGAATGATGTTTCTGAGAAGTTGAATAGTTGTCCATCTTTAAAATGAGCCGGGAAGATGTTCAAGTGAGTTAATCAAGAAAACCAAAGAAGATCCGAATGAAGTGAAATTTATATCCTTGAAAGAGAAGGTAAAGTGAGATAAGTTGAGAAATGAGAAGGAAAAACAAGTTTTGTTTTTTGATAATATTTGTTCGTTTGTTTGATTGTTTTGTATGAAGTTTGAGGAAGAAGTTCCAGTTCGTTTCTTTAAGACATCCCAATGATTTCTTACTCAGTTTGTTTGATGATTTTGATGAGTTAAACTGATGACTGACTTACTTTTTTAATCAAAGGAATTCAATTCAACTTCGTTTTATTTGAGATCTGTTTTAGGTTTGAAGAGGAATTGAAGACTAGTCAATGAGAAAAAAGATCGATTTCCAAATGATCTTGAACAGGATGACTGATTCAATCTGTGTCTTGAAAAGTTCAATTCTTGTTTTTGATGATCTTAATGATTTTTTCCTTTAATTCATTATTATATCAAACTGCATGAATCGATTGAGATGATCTGATTGAAATTGAACCAAAGATAGATATATTGAGATTAACTCTTAGATTGAAGTTGACATTCTTCAATAGACTCTTTAATCAAGATCCCCTCAGCCGTCTTCATCACTTCTTCTACTTGATCATCAGAATGATGATGATCTGAATCCAACTCTTGCCCATCAAACCATTCACAAGGTTCACCCATCGCTTCATCTATCTCTAACATCTCCCCATCCTTTAGCTAGAGTCGTACAAGAGGAAACCAACTTCAGTAAGCTTACATTCTGATGGTAGGAGAAGGATCCTAGAAGAATAGGAAGCGCACCAGTCCAGTCCAGCCTGAGCTTGAGCTTGTTGTTGTTGTTGAGGTGTTTGATCCAATGGAGGTGGGCCTTGATGAAAGTGATTGAATGTGGCTTACGTAAGTCCACCATCTGCCTGAACTTCAATCAAATTTTTTGATGGGTTTGATGCGTACTGCGGAGGTGTGACATGCAGCATGTGAAGTTGCTGATGTTTGTGGTGGGCGTCTTGTGGTGGTTTATTGGCCTTTTGCAGGCGGATCACTGGTTGGATTAGGCCACATGAATGATGCCCAGCAGCAGACCGCCTATCAATGGCCAGCAGGCCGCCAGATTTGCATGGCGAAAGTATGCCGGCCAGCAGCCAGCCTTTAGACAGGCGGCCAATCGGTCTTCAGGCCAATTTCTGATCTGACACATCTCAGACTCTGTCTGACCAATTTCCGCCTCAAAACCCCTCCGTGGTGTAGTCCGCTGGGGATGCTCTAAGACCCATACTTTGAGGGTTCTATAGAATGGTATGGGTTTTGAGGGAGTCAACTGTACACTATCATGTCTTGGGTCTAAATCTTTCAATCCGCTCGTGTCAGGCGGTGTCAGATTGAAATTGTCGTCAAAATTACGTGGATGAGACCGATGAATTGTGTATTTATGTCATTATGAATGGTGATCTTAATCAAATGCCATCTGAGTCTACAGCTTGAGGCTCATGACCTTCGGATGGTGGTGATAGGTTCAGCTGAGTGATGATTTATAAGCCATGAGATGTAAAATTGGTTCGTACGATCTCTAACGGATTGGTTTGACTATTCTGCATCCCTTGCTGAGTAATTAGTACATTGTTTATCAGATCTGATTACTAAGCTCCTCGCCTTTACAGCTCAGCTTGAATTGGTCTGTAAGATGATTTCACTATCAAATCACACTTTACATAATCCTCAATCTGACTTTTTCTATTTATTTCCTCAGATGCTAAGCATTCGTCAACTTTCTATCATTTCTTTCTTTCCTCAATTAATTCATCATTCAAATCATTCTAACATGTCAACCAATACTTCATTATATCATAAAACTAAATCACTACCTATCGGTCATTCTCGTCTCATCTCTCGATCAGTTTTAGCTATCGAAACAGCTGAAGGTGATGGTGCAGTTGTTCGACGTAGTATCGGGACTCAGACTTTAAGAAACTTTGATCCATTTTTAATGTTAGATCATTTAAAGTTGGAATCGGTGCTGGATTTCCAGATCATCCTCATCGTGGTCAAGCAACGGTAAAGTTATTCAAATTCATCATCAACTTTTTGGATCATCATCTCGATCACAAATTAAAATACTAATGATAGAAATTGATTTATTTATTTTTTCTTATACGATCATCACATCAAATCAGGTAACATATATGTTAGAAGGTCAATTCAAACATGAAGATTTTGCAGGTCATAAAGGTTTAATTTCACCGGGAGATTTACAATGGATGATTGCAGGTAAGGAATCGTACATGCAGAAATGCCAGTACATGAAACAGGTGGACCAGATCCAATTGGTTTACAACTTTGGATAGATTTACCTAAAATTCATAAGATGGTCCCACCCTCAATATCAAGAATTAAAAGATAATCAAATTCCTAAAGTTGAACTTGATGATGGTGTGGTTGTTAAAGTCATCAGTGGTTCTTCTCATGGGATAGATAGTCCTGTTAGACACTTAGGTGGTTGTTGGTATTTTGATATTCAACTTCCTCACACCCTTCCTCACGTAGTTTTTCAAGCTATTCCAAGTGGATGGAACGCATTTGCTTATGGGCTTGAAGGAAGGGCTAGCTTTGGAGGTGGGAATGGAAACTGAAGCAAACCCAACTCAAACAGCAGATGGCATTTTATACACAATACTAACTGCAAAAGATGATGAAAGACGGGGTGGAGATCTCGAACGCTGATCCGAACGGAAACCCAGGTCGACTAGTACTCATTGCTGGTGAACCTCTGAACCAACCCGTCGTCCAATGTATGTCCTTATATTTCTGCTTGGTCAAGAGATGGGGGCGACTGCGCTCATTGATTGTTGGACACAAACACTGCCTTAGACGGACCATTGTAATGACGTCACAGGCCGAGATTCAGGATGCGTTCAACGATTATCGAAATGGTCGAAATGGTAAGCAAACCAAGTGTCTCGCTTCAACTATAGTACGCAACTTGATTCATGTATTGTATTGTGCTCATAGGCTTTGAGAAAGCAGCTGAATGGACTAGCACAATCGGTGGCCGATAGCTTGTGGATCCTGATACTCAATCCTCCATTGATTACTTCATTTCTCGTTCGTGACATGGCTTTGTTGCCAGCACACATGTAATTACTTAAATTTGAGGCGTTGTATTGTATTATATCGTTTGCTCTTAGACATGTGAGTAGGTCTGATAACTTTATATCCTCGATCATGTTTGAGAGTGATCATAATCCATCCATTCTCACTGGACAAAGTACACATCTGGTAGGGCGCTTGACGTAAGATTTTATGATAGGCAGGAGGACGTTTGAGATTGATACAAATCTGAGACTAATGATGAATTGCTCGAGTACACGCCTTAGTTTAAACACAACATTAGCATCAGCCAAATTGAGATTGAACGATAGGAAACTGATCTGACATGGTCAAATAGGTCGGGCTTTGCATAGACGGCTTAAGACTTCGCAGCTCCAACTTCATGTAGATAGCAGGCCAAAAGTTTGGTACCCTGTGTGACCATTAGAATGGTTGGTCAACAAAAATGCCGAGAGGATACCTTGTAAACCATTTGACTGACCTGGATGTAATTGCTAACATCAAGCTTCTCATTGGTACTATGGGCACCGTCATCACCTCGCCCCATTGGCAAAAGCATCACGCTTTTGCCCAATCTGTAGAGAATGTACCCGTCATGAATTTACAATCACCTGAACGCCAAAGAACACAACAGGACTTACGCTTCCGCGAATGTAAGGGTGACAGGAATTGAGCCACCTTCGCGAGTGTAATCTGGTTCATTCCATATACTATCTCTGTGGCCTTGGCAGCAGCAGCTATGTTTTGTGTAGGGAAAGCGTGTATTGCATTCACTTTGTCAGCCACTGGTCAAGACGCGCTGCACGGAAAGCACAAGACAATCTTACTATAGTTGTAGTGTTCTGGATCTGCAACCCAAGGTTTACCGCCATGTAAGACTCCACATTAATCTTGTTCTTGGACTTTAGCTTAGCAAATTCGGCTTCCAGATATCTCTTCACCAAGGGTTCAACTTCGTCCGGTGTCTACAGTCAAAACATCATCATTTAAGTGAACTTGAAATCCCGAAACCCAAACTTTGCCACAAGAATGCGCAGATCGGGCGTACCATATTTGGGACAAGCCTGATACTGAACTTTCCATGCACACAAGCCGGGATAACCTAAATGCTACATCCCATCAGCACAAGTCACGCAGCATAGGGATCAATGGGGTCAACTATTACCGTCTTGCTACCAGGCGCTGAAAAGCGCCTTCGAAACCATGTATCGATAAACTGGGCTCGCGCATTCTGAGTAGCAGATTAGGGAATTGCATTGATAGCGATCAGATTGAGTCTAGATCGGAAATGATCACCAAGGGGAAGGCATACCGTCCCATAAGGGTTTGACATTTGTCGTCACTTAGCAAGACCTCCGCCCCTACGGCTGTCGACAGATCTTTCTAAGATGGTGGATACGTGCATAAGCCATTTCATAAGGGACAACTGTACAAGCGAGAAAAGACGCGAGATGGCCGATCTCACTCACGTTTGTAAAATCTATTGCTTCGTAACGTTCCCTTTCACCTGGAACAAGTGGGGCGACCAGCTTTTTGCCCGGAAATTTGATGAGTGAACGATTAGGTTTATATCTCTACCTTAGAGAATTGAATCTAACCTGCTTCAGTCCGGTACGAGGATTTCTCCTTGGGGACTAGTCAACTTCGAGAAGATATGTACGAGGTCGTTCATAGGTTCATGCACCGTACCACCTGAGGACGATGAGTGTGAGCTTGAGTGGTTAATCCCGAAATGGACATCGAAAAATATGACTAGCATACCGAAAACTCCCGAATGCAAGTCGTGGGCAGGCCCACAAACGGTCACTTTGAAGTAAGAAATCCCTCGCAGACCGTATGCTACGGAAACACACGTTTCAATAAATTAAAAATCAATGGATAAAAGATGAACGAGAAAAGTGATTTTACTCAAGCACGGTGTCTAAGAATTTCACATGGCCTTAGTACAACTTAGCGTAAGATTGACCAAATTGTTATCACATACCTTGGTATTGAGCCAATAACTTCAGAGAAGTCATTTCATTTTGTAAGTCTCATCATCACGCGCAGGTCTAAAAGGACTTGTGTACTAACTTATCAGAAACTGTGAAGAAACAAAAGCTTTTAAGAAATCATACGCTTCATTTGATCCAAAGAAAACTAACTGCAGACAGCATCCACGTCTGCAAAAAAGCCTTTTGCTTCCTTCATAATCTCGTCGTCCAAACCTTCTGATCCTGACTCCTCCATGCCTATAGTGTATGCGCACGCATCAGGGTCACAATTGAGTTACGCAAAGACAATATCAGTCACTTGTCACCTTCGAAAACCATCTTCAAGTTAACCGGGAACTCCGTGCCGGTCTTCAAGTGAGCCTCGATTGCATTGAGCCAACCCAGCACAGGACCCTAAACATAGTAGCTAAAGTTAACTCTCTTCATAATCACAGACAATGCATTACACAAACCTTATCGTCCGAACTTCCTCTGCCATAAAGTCTATCGGTTTTGGCATCATGCGTCAACTCAA